>JAZBGW010000364.1:11379-27735 GCA_037464815.1 Mylabris variabilis | reverse complement strand
GATAAGTAGTTAGTTGAAAAGAGTAAGATAAACTGTCGAGGTCTTCTAAAACTACCTATTCCAATACGAAACGTAGCACATTAGCAATCTCCTAAATAGACCATAGGCGCCAGAAATAGAAACATCGGGTCAGCCCATCTATACTGCTTGCATATTAGTTAGAAAGAGGCAGAGAGAACGTAGGTGGTCTAAGAATTGGAAACGATACCGGCTATTACCATCCACCCTTATTATTATTGCTTAATACATGCAGTATGTTAGATCCGTTTTGCAGAAAAAAACTTATTAAAAACTTGCTCACATTAGTGTTATAATTACGAGTTAATCGAATAAAGATTGTTGCGTAAAAGAATAATTCAATAGAAATAAATATCTTAAGAATAATCCCTTCTTTGTCTGGTGTATTTTCAGGGGGACGTTTCTCTAAATCTCAACATCTGGTTATTGTTGTCTTTTAAACTAAAAAGTTTGAAAGGGTGGGTGGTAATAGCCGGTCTCGTTTCCAATTTTTAGATTAACTACGTTCCCTCTGTCTCTTTCTAACTAATAGGTATGCAAGTAGGATACCTAGATGGGCGGATCCGATGTTTTTCTTATGTTTCGATTTCTAGCGCCTATAGTGTATAATATCTTTGATGTTGACGTTTCTTTAGCGTATATAACACCAATCACATTAACTATAAAAGCCGAATGTGCAAGCGGCCAACCTTAAGAAAATAAACTATACTAGCTATTAAAATATCCAAAAGGAGTGCGTTAACAGGTATTAAAGTACTCCTTTTGTTAACTTAACAACGCTATTATATACGCAAAATAGAAAAAATATAATTACCGTACTGAAAGCGTCAAGGATCACACCCTCTTTCTCCAAATATTTTCTAGTTTGTGCTACAATTTCCGTTTCACCTAAGGCTAATTTAACAGCAGCACTACTATCATTAGTATGTACACCTAAAACATTCTCTTTTGTTGTATTGTAATTTTCAGCAATCACTTCAGCTACAGCATCATGTCCGAGAAATAACGCATTCCAATTGTGTGCAGAACCAGCTTCGGCTTTCTGTTTAGCACTTTTCTTCATTTTATAATTCGTCGTATTTTCTAAGTCATCAATTGTTTCATTATTATTTTTAACATCATCTTTACCCGGTAACAAGTGTAACATACGACCATGGAATATTTTACCATCTAATTCACTGTATGCTTTCACAGCATGTTCAGGCATTAAAAATGTAACAGTACCGAAACCTTTGATTTTTTTCGTTACATTATCAATCGGTAGATTAACACCAGCTAGATCACCGTATTTAGAAAATAATTTCTCAATCTCATCTTCGGTTGTTGTATAAGGGAGATTACGTAAAAAGATTTTACCAGATTCACCAATGCATTCTTCATTCTTGATATTTTCCTCTTGTTGTTTCCATTTTTTTAATTTAATATTATCGTTATTACCGTCATCTGTACTTTTATTTTGTTTATATTCATTGAGAAAAATTTGATTTTTACCTATAAACAAATGATTAAAAAAGTTTTTTTAATGTAAAAGATCCGTACCTAAAAAGCTCTTGTGTTTTAATAATGCCTTCTTATAATTTCGCTCCTGCTTAAAGCCAACATAAGCTATACCACGAATCTGCCTCGGAACTCTAATACTAGAAACCGGTACAGGTTTAAAAAATTGTTTAACATCCTTCTTCTTAGTTTTGTAAGGTAGATTTGTTAATTTCAATGTGAATAAGTCGAATTGTTTCTTCGGTTTCTCTTTCTTTATTTTCTCGTTAGATTTATTCATCAATTTTTTCATATATTCTAAATCACTGATAGACTGTTTGGCTAATTTTTCTTGATTTTCTTCATTTCCATTAGCTAGCGATTCATCACCGCTCTCAATAGCGCTATCGTCTTTATGTTCATTTTTTTCATTCTCTAATAATTTTCTCAATTTTTTCAATTGTTCCGGGGCGTGTACTTGTAAGAAATCTTCAAATAGTGGATCGTTTTTGTACTAAAATCACCAACATTTTAACATAAATTCAAATGATAAATCACAAAAATTACTTTTTCCAATAACTCTGCATTCTCGTCTGTTTCACTCTCTATTTTCGATTGTTGAACGTTCTCTTGCTCCACATTCGTTTCATGAGCTTTTTTATATGCTGTACTATCACTAGCGTATTTACTCCATGCTTTAGGTTTTTGTTCATCACCTAATGCCGTACAACGTTCAACACGTATACGATCTGTACCAACAAATGTTTTATCGAAATGTTTGATTGCCTCCTCAGCTTCTGACTCTAAATGATATCCAATGAATGCGAATCGTCTAAATTTACCATTAAGTGTGTATTTTAATTGGATATCAGTCAATGTACCTTTCTGACTGAATAATTGGCGAAGCTTATCTTCAGTGATCTAAAAACAAATTAACAGTAGAAATAAATTAAAATAAATATTAAAGTTTACTTTTCTTGGTAAATTTTTCACAATAATACGGGACATATTGTATTAATATTCATAATAAATAAGTACAAAAAATATTAAAATGTGACACTTGTGATTGTTTGAGGTTAGAACAGGCGAAGGCGAACACATGTAAAAACTACGTTGCCAAGTGTGCTACAGTAAGACCAGTTATTTGTATATAATTCGGAAAAACCAAATTTGTATATTAAATAAGTTCAGTTGATTACAACTCTTTTGTAATTTTATACAATTTTATATTTTTTGATAACTTCGCTAACAAAAATTTGATTTTTACGAGACTGGTTGTTCAAAGTTTTTAATGGAAATCGGCAATCTACCGAGAAGTTGATAAATCTGGCATTGCTACAGTAAGGATGTCACTACTTCTTTAGGGTCACTACAGCCCTCTACTCGCAAAAATGGAAAATAACGCTAAAGGCTACTACCCATTGAATAAAGCATATCTTGAAAACCGTAATAAAACTTTTCTTCAAAATTTTTGGTACTCAGATTACTACTTCGTGCAAACTAATTAAATATAATCTCAATATAATCACATTTGTACCATTCTTTTTTAATATTCCATCGTCCATTTGTTTTTAGTGTGAACCACACTTTACTTATCAGAAAAATTCGTTTTGTTTACGTTGGCCATCTTGAATCTTGAAGAATGTCAACAAGATACAAGTGCAAAGAGGTTATGTTGAACGATACCAATTGTTTAGTGTTATTTTGAAAATTATGAAATAATTTCGAAAATAAGTTAAAAATGTTTTCGATTTGTAAGCAAACACATCCAGCTACAGGCGTTGAACACGCCATTAGTTGCCATTTCTTTAGTAAATCTGAGAAAAGTTTAGTAACAGCCGGTGCTAATGTTATCAAAATATTCCGTTTAATACCCGATGTAGAAGCTAAAAATCGTATGGAGAAATATTCAGGTAATTCGAATTCATGTAAAATTTAAATTTTCTAATAATTGCCGTTTATTTCTAATAGAATTAAATCCGCCTAAATCGAAATTGGAATGTGTAGCACAATACAATTTATTCGGCAACATTATGTCGATGCAGAGTGTGAATTTATCAAATTCACCCCGAGATGCTCTACTATTAGCATTCAATGATGCTAAATTATCTGTTGTTGAATACGATCCTGAATCGCATGATTTGAAAACACTTAGTTTACATTATTTTGAGGAAGAAGACATGAAGGTACCTACAGCACATAGAATTCCAATAATTTATTCGAAAAAAATGATTTTTTTAGGATGGATGGACGCACCATTATCATGTACCGATTGTTAGAGCCGATCCAGAGAATCGTTGCGCTGTTATGACGGTCTTTGGACGGAAATTAGTAGTGTTGCCATTTCGTCGTGAAAGTGCCATTGATGATACAGAAACCGATATAAAACCAATGAGTGGTAGTTCGTACGGTTCTAGAGCGCCTATATTATCGTCATATATGATAGTATTGAAAGAATTCTTTGATAAAATCGATAATATTATCGATATACAATTTTTACATGGTTATTATGAACCGACACTTTTAATATTGTATGAACCACTTAAAACTTTCGCTGGGTACGATTCTCTTTTCTTCATCAATTTTACAATAATTTGAATTATTTAATTTGTAGACGAGTAGCTGTAAGAACGGATACATGTGCAATGGCGGCTATTTCGTTAAATCTTCAACAGAAAGTCCATCCAGTTATTTGGAGTGTTTCCAATTTACCATTTGATTGTGTTAAAGCTGTTCCAATTAAGAAGCCATTAGGTGGTACATTAATTTTCTCTGTAAATTCGTTGATTTATTTGAATCAAAGTATACCACCGTATGGTGTTTCATTGAATTCGATTGCAGAAACTTGCACCAGTTTCCCATTAAGTAATTTATTCTAAATTCAAATAAATAACGATTTAAAAAATAATAATTTTTTTCAGAGCCTCAAGAAGACGTTAATATTAGCTTAGATTGTGCTCAAGTTGCTTTCTTAGAAGATGATACTTTAGTTTTATCATTAAAAGGCGGTGAATTATATGTTTTAACACTGTTAGCTGATAGTATGCGTTATGTGAGGAGTTTTCATTTTGAGAAAGCTGCAGCTAGTGTTCTTACAACTTGTGTAAGTCTATTATTGTAATTATTTTATTAATTATTCAATTTTTCATCACCATCATATAGATTACGGTATGTGAGAATAATTTCTTGTTTCTGGGTTCACGTCTCGGTAATTCATTATTGTTACGTTTCACTGAGAAATGTAATGAAGTGATTACATTGGATGAGAGTGATGAACCAAACGCGAAACGTATTAGAACCGATTCGGGTAGTAATGAGAATGAGAATACGGATAAAGTTTTGGATACATTAAATGATTGTATGGCTAGTGATGTTCTTGATATTCGTGATCCGGAAGAATTGGAAGTGTACGGAAATCAGAAACAAGCCAGCTTACAGATTACAAGCTATATTTTTGAGGTTTATTATAAACATATCTTTCTATTCCATTATTAATCATCGAGTAATTTCAGGTGTATGATAGTTTATTAAATATAGGACCATGTGGTAATATATCTGTAGGTGAACCGGCATTTTTAAGTGAAGAATTCTCCGATCGTACCGATCTAGATTTAGAATTAGTAACAACATCAGGTTATAGTAAAAATGGTGCATTGTGTGTATTACAAAGATCAATACGTCCACAAATTGTTACAACATTTACATTACCTGGTTGTTCAAATATGTGGACTGTACATGCTGGTGAAGATAAGCATGCTTTTCTAATTTTAACTCAAGAAGACAGTACAATGGTATAATTATTAATTAATTGATCAACTAATTAATATTTATTTTAAAAAATATTTATAGATTTTACAAACTGGTAATGAGATTAATGAAATCGATAATACCGGATTTGCAACTCAAATGCCAACAGTGTACGCTGGTAATTTGGGCAATTCACGCTATATTGTTCAAGTAACAGCCTCAGCTATACGATTATTACAAAGTACAATTCAATTACAATTTATACCGTTAGAATTAGGCTCACCAATTGTGCATTGTACAAGTGTTGATCCGTATATTTCCTTATTAACAGCTGATGGACAAGTGATTACATTGATGTTGCGTGAAACTCGTGGTCTACCAAAATTAGTTATTAGTAAATCAACATTATCAAATGTAATTATTTTATCTGTTAATAACTGATTTGATTAATCAATTTGTATTGTAGACACCTCAAGTTTCAACAATTTGTATGTATAGAGATCTATCCGGTTTATTTACAAATAAAATACCAGATGAGTTTACACATGTACCGGATTTTTATGTGAATGAAACTGATACGAAAACTGAAGTTGAAAATGAAGATGATTTATTATATGGTGATGATAGTGATTTTAAAATGCCATCATTAAATCCACCACAACCGAAACCGAAAATTTTATATAATTGGTGGAAGAAATATTTATTAGATGTACGTCCAACATATTGGTTGTTTGTTGTACGTGAAAATTCCAATTTAGAAATCTATTCAATACCGGATTTTAAATTGTGTTATTTAATAACAAATCTCTGTTTTGGACATAAAGTATTAGTTGATAGTTTAGAATCGGTAACAGTTACGAATACAACAAGTTTATCAGCGTTACATGAAGCTAATTTACAAAAACAATACGAAATTAAAGAGATTTTAATGATTGGTTTAGGTAATAATGGTGCACGTCCAATATTAATGGTACGTTTAGAACATGATTTATATATTTATGAAGTATTCAGATTTACTAGAGGAAATCTAAAGATGCGTTTCCGTAAAATGAAACATTCAATTATTTATTCACCGAATATTGAAGGTAAAATTGAAACAGAAGATTCCGATTTCTTTGCAATACAAGAACGTATAAGTAAATTGCGATATTTCAATAATATTTCCGGTAAATTTTCCAAAAAAATAACTAGAGAAACGATAATAAGACAATTATTTTAGGATATAATGGTGTATTTATCTGCAGTTCAAGTCCGTATTGGGTGTTTTTAACGCCAAGAGGTGAATTACGAACGCATCCAATGTGGATTGACGGGGAAGTACTTAGTTTTGCTCCATTCCATAATATAAACTGTCCCCAAGGTTTTCTATATTTCAACAAAAAGGTTTATTAATTTCCATTTTAAGTATGTTTAATCGTTTAATTGATAATTTTCTAGTCTGAATTACGAATTGGTGTATTACCGACACATTTAAGTTATGATGCTCCATGGCCGGTACGTAAAGTACCACTCCGATGTACACCGCATTTCGTTACGTACCATTTAGAATCGAAAACTTATTGTCTTGTAACGAGTACAGCTGAAACATCGAATAAATATTACAAATTCAATGGTGAAGATAAGGAGTTATCGGTCGAGGATAAAGGTGATCGTTTCCCGTATCCATTACAAGAGAAATTCAGTATAATGTTATTCTCGCCTGTATCTTGGGACGTTATACCGAATACTCGTATCGATTTAGAAGAATGGGAACATGTGAACTGTTTAAAGAATGTTGCACTAGCTTATGAAGGCACGCGGTCCGGTTTAAAAGGATATATAGCAGTTGGAACGAATTATAATTACGGTGAAGATATAACATCAAGAGGACGAGTCTGTTTCCCATCTATTTCAACATAGATACTCTCAATTAACAAGAATTATGTTTTAGATTTTAATCTATGATATTATAGAGGTAGTACCGGAACCCGGCCAGCCATTAACAAAGAATCGCTTCAAAGAGATCTATGCAAAAGATCAAAAAGGTCCAGTTACGGCCCTATCGCAAGTTAAAGGTTTTCTGGTCTCGGCAGTAGGACAGAAAATTTATATTTGGCAATTGAAAGATAACGATTTGGTTGGTGTAGCTTTCATTGATACACAAATCTATACACATCAAATTTTGACGATCAAAAGTCTACTTTTAGTTGCCGATGTTTATAAATCAATATCATTATTACGATTTCAAGAGGAATACAGGACGTTATCATTAGTATCACGTGTAAGTATTTTAATCGTTTATTATTCGTGGATTAATTGAAGAATTTATAGGATTTTCGACCGTGTGAAGTATTTTCAATTGAATATATGATCGATAATACGACAATGGGTTTTCTTGTATCTGATAGAGAGAAAAATATTGTTCTCTATATGTACCAGCCTGAAGCTAGGGAATCATTAGGTGGACAACGGTTATTAAGAAAAGCTGATTTTCATTTAGGACAAACTATTAATGCACTTTTCCGTATAAAATGTAAACTGGGTGAATTAGGTGAAGATAAGAAGCATCTAACTGGCGCCGATAAACGTCACATAACTATGTTCGGTTTGTACTTTTATTTTGGTTTAGTTTTCAATACTGTATTTTAATGATTACAGCTACACTGGATGGTGGATTGGGTTATATAATGCCAGTACCTGAAAAGACCTATCGTCGATTGTTGATGTTACAAAATGTTTTAGTATCACAAGGTGCCCACATTGCCGGATTAAACCCAAAAGCTTATCGGTAAAATTTATGATTAATTTTTTAAATCGTTTTTTTCAAAAAACTCAAATTACAGAACTTACAAGAGTTGGAAGAAGCTGCAATCGAATCCAGCCCGTTCTGTTATTGACGGCGAATTAGTTTACAATTATCTACATTTATCCGTTTCAGAAAAAATGGAAGTATCGAAGAAGATTGGAACAAAAATGGAAGAACTATTAGATGATCTTTCTGATATTCAGAAAATTACAAACCACTTCTAAAGTAAATTATAAACTCAAGTTTATTTGCAAGTAATTTACATTAAAAATTTACATATAAATCACAGGAAAAATAATCTAGACAAAATACTTGGACAACAGAAAAATAACGCTGTTATTTGTATTAAAATTTGATTTGATTGGAGAATTCGTAATAAAAGATAAACAGGGACTGCAGTCTCGTTGAGAGTTTTTTTTAATGCTTTATTTTAACCCCTCAAACTGTATGCTCTAATTAAATTAGATTTTTTACGTCTCTGCTCACAATCATTTTTCACTTGCCGTACCTGTGATGTATCTTGTATTTTCACTGTAGATTTAGAACTTTTATGCAAAGTCACCATACAGTCATATTTACCTCGCCTGGACCGACCACGTCTTGCCGATTTTTCCACATTATCATTCAACTCTAATTCGAGTATTTGTCGTTCTTGCATCCGTTTCCAAATTAACGTCATTGCCGGTGTATAGCCGTCGATATTATTCAAATTACTTAAAATTTACAAATCAATTAAGATAAAAAAAAATATAGAAACATTTAATTATTTTACCAATCACTTCTATATGTTGGTGATGTACCTTCTCGTTCTTTTGATTTATTAAAAACTTCAATCATTGCTTGTGTTGGATTCATATTTTTCAAATCGGATTTTGTTAAAGTTGTAACGAATGTATTTTCATTATTTGTTTCAACTGAACGTTTCGCTTGTCGTAAAATATTTTCAGGATCAAGTAAAATCTGCGACCAACGCATAATTCTTTGGAGTTTCTTATCTTTTTTTCTTAATAACGGTTTTATTTGTGGAATGTTGGATCTTAATGGTGGACGTAGAAATTTACAACTGATATGTTTTATTTGTAAATGTTTTTTAATTTTCTTCTGTTTCTGACCCCAACCTTCTAAATTATCAAAATCAAAACGGGAATCATCCTTATAACCATACTGTTTTATTGTGTTTTTAAATAATGTCCTCAGGTAATTATAATCGGGTCTCTCCTACAAATAGAAACTTTTATTGTAATTATTTCAATTTAAAATGTACAAAATTGGTCTGACTCTTGAATCATTTTTAATTTTTATATTTTTAGTATAAAATGCGTCATTCAAAACTAATTTAAAGATATTGTAATTAACATACCTGAAACTTCAAATTTTGCAAATAATTGAATAAATCCAGAAGAAATTTCGGATATTCATTAAAGCAAATTTTTAGAAATTCTTTAGGATCTTGTAATGCTTTCAATTTCATTTTTTCAACAATCTCCGGATCAGATTCTTTCAACCATGGTAAATTACCAGTTAACCAATAAATAATATTATAACCAAGAGATTCTAAATCTGAACGACGTGATTGTACACCTTTATGTGCATCACGTGAACAAAATAATAATGTACCAGCGTGTGCTCTTCTTTCATCTATAGCAAATGGTTTGTGTTCACCATTTGAGGATAAATATCTACATGCTAAACCATAATCTGATAAATATACTTGATCGGTATTATTGTGAACTAAGATATAAAAATAAAAGAATATATTAGATAATTGGCTAAAAAAATCGAGTGAATTGATAAGAACTTGAAGCGACTTAATTCTGAATCTGTATTTCGTTTACTTAAGAAAAAACTACCACAACAGAACGACTTAACTGAAAACCTTATGAAAATCTCTTCTAAAACCCTGCGAAAACTTCAAACACTTTTACCGTTCAAGAATGAGCGTGTTTTCTTTAAAGTAAATGAACATAAAATAAATTTTAATCCAAGTACTAGAGAATTTGGTGGAGTATTTAAGCGCAAAAGCCTAAATAAGAGAATCGAGTTTTTTAATTATACTTTTATAAAAATTATCCCCGAAAAAACTATGACAGTTTCATCAGTCCCTTCAAGTCCCTAGACATTTATGTTGATATTTACCATTTAATATCCTATAATGCTCATCATCACAATCATCTATAAATTCCGGTCCATCGTCAGTATCATTATAATTAATATAAGGCAATGCACGTAGATTTCTAACAGATGGTTTTCTTTTCAATCGACACGTACGCACAGGATTCTTATATCGGTTCTTTCTAATTGAATTTCTAGATTGTTGTTTTATAAAGTTATTCAACAGTATGTTCGATGCTTTAATATCAGAATGTATATAACCTTTACTATGTATATATTCAAGAACATCAAGTATTTGGCATGATATTGTTAAAACTGTTTTTAAATTCAATTTATTTTTCTCTTCTAGAATTTTCTCCAGATCTTTCTCATATTTTGGTAAAATTAGGAAACGATAACGTTGATTTTTGCATTTATATGAACCGGACGCAACATAATATGGCATACCTAAGGAAGACAAGTGTTTCTTCTTCATCCATTCTTTTACTAGAACATTATTAATAATTATTGGATATTTAATCGGAAATTGGACGAAATTTACTCATTTCAAGCTTTCCTATACGTAAATAGCAATTGATTTCAACAAACAGTGGTCCGTTTTCGTGTTTCTCAATCTTTGCAACATACGGCCAAATTGTTGTGTTAAGATCTTGTTCTACTTCTGACGCTAAACAAATTTCACCGAAACCACCAATACCGATTGTCTCACCAATTTTCCATTCTTTTCCGGTTAAATCCTTCAAACACTCCCTTGTTTTTAATAAATTTGCATTCGTTTGTTGTGAGGATAGATGAGGTTTCTTTTTTGGCGGTTCGTCGTTTAACGGACTTTCATAACACCGTCTAGGCATCTTTGTAAGAACACTGAATAAAACACTACAAATATTTGGATCATTACGAAAATTATCTAAATAGAAACATTAATAAACTGAAGAAAACTCGTTACAAAAATTTGAAATTTCTTGTAACGATTATTTTTTTAATAAAGTTAACCTTACCATTCAATAACGGAACAGACAGTTTCACCAATGGTTTTATACAAATTAGCACAAAATTAGTAACAGATTTTTCAAAATTCAAACAGATTCGATGGTTAAACAGTAATTTTAAACAGTAAAATACGTTATCATTAACTATCATTAAAAAATATCACGGCCATCTTAAATATTTTCACTTGGAATTAGAACTGGCGTTCTGATTCGTTGGTTTTTAATTGCAACGCATGCGTTGATATCTTCTATTCACGCGCGCGGATTGAAATCTTATAATTTTTATTAAAATAATTAGAAAAACCTGTAAACTCACATTTAATTTCAATTTGCACTAACTAATATACCCATAAAAATTAATACTAACAATTTAAATCATGTTATTAAAATGGAAAATATTAATTTTAATTAGTAACATATTTCCCCTCATTTGAGCCCCTCAAGTTGTTTACAAATATTGTATGGTTGCTAGGCAACTAGACGAATCCCCTATAAACAAATGCTTGTATCATCACAACAAAATAAAAAAGGATTTTTCATTTGTATGGTTGTTGGGGTGCCCTTATGGCAGAAGTTCATATTGTTGGTCAAATATTACAAGCTAAAGATTTTCCTAAACAAGATTTGTTTTGTAAATGGTACCTGCAAATTGGTAAGAAACTCTAATATTAATCTACTTACAGCTGTGTTGAATTCTTTTTAAATAATGGTGGGCCAAAGCAAAAAAGGCATATTAAGAGTGCATAATAATCAAAAAATCTACTTATAATAAGATAAGTTATCATTACGTTCAAAATACGGCGGTTTTTGCACTTTTTGCAAATAAATTTACAGTATCGTACTTAGGTTTTTGCAGGCCCGGAGCACTCCATTTCTAAACTGTTTAAATCCGTTTAAATGAGGTTTAATTAGTTGACTGTTATGCATACCAAAATGCCACACATTGAAAAACGTATGTTTCCGTTTCAGAAACTCTTTGCGACTCGTCCTTGTGCCAAAACGCTTGTCAAAAATTGAGCTCTTACATCTTACAATTAGAGGATTTTATAATAGATACTTGCTATTATTAACAATCAATTTGTATTTTTTTAATGGTTGAGTGCAGGAATTGACTCTTGAAACGAGCTTTTTATACTATTTTTCGTATTTTGAGCCCCCTTACACCCATATTTTTAAAAAAATAAATTCATGAAATTTAGGGAATTTTCTAGTGGTTGAAAGAAAGACATTTTATCGTGACGCCACTCTCTTAGGCCACTTCATTATTTAAGTGTCAGGTGGCACTAACTTTGCCGAATTTAGTGGTACCGTTGAATGAATAATACATGTTATTATTCTCTCAACGGTGGTACCACGACTACCTGCAAGCTCTATTAATGGTTCGTTTATAAGCGATGTAAGATACGATTTTCGGGAGTAATTTAAAATACCTATATAAATTTACCAAACAATTACTTTGGAAAAATTAATTAAAAAAAGGTACTCCTAGTGGGTCAAGACTTAACAAATTATCCCACCTGTAGCCCTTCTTTTTAAGTTTCTTATGTTTCAAAGGCACAGAATTGGCCAAAGTCCTATAAGTATGTCTATATTTCTTGTAAAAGGTAATAATTGGAAGGTAATATCGGGTAGATGTGAGGGCCAAACACAAGTAAACTCATCACCTATTGATAATACATGTAAATGGTGCTATCCAATTGATATACATTTAGCAACAGCAGGTCTTCAAGGTATTTTCTTCTTCTTCTAATCACTACTATTAAAAATTAGAATTGTAATAATTTCGTTAAAAGGTTGGCCAAAAATCTACATACAAGTGTATCATTCAGATTGGTTAGGCCGTATACATTTCTATGGTTATGGTTTCATTACAATACCAACATCACCTGGACAACATACATTAGATTGTTATACTTGGCGACCATTTGGTACAATACGTGAACGTTTCATTCAATATTTTCTTGGTGGTGGTCTACAAGTAACTAATCCTGATTTGATTTTCTCATCAAATGATCGTTATAAATTATCTACAGAGGCTATGGGTGTTGTTTCATTTGAAATATCAGTAGTTTTAAGGTAAAATTTCAATTTGTGGATTTTTATCGAAAATCGAAAAATTTAGAGATAGAGATCGAGATACCGATTTGTTTTTAATTGTCACAATTTAAATTGAATTTTTAGAAATTTCACCAATTATGGCGTTGAATATGAATAAATTATTATTATTATTATTTAATATTCATCAAATTTTATATAGTTTAGAAAATTTTACTCTAATAGATACAAATATGACAATTTCCAATACGTCTTCAACGTTAACAACAATTTCAAATAATTTAACAGCATGTAAAATCAATGAATCTTGTACAATAAATACCACAACAACACAATTAACAACAATTTCATTAAATTCTACAACAATAGCACCGCCTACAACACAAATTTATAAAAACAAAACAAATAATTTGCATGAAATTATTAATAAAAATGTAATTTCCAAGAGGAAAAATACAAAGCAAGATACCTGTATTTGTGATTTACAGGTATTTTACATTAAAATAAAACTCTAGAGAAAGTCATATTTAAACAATAGATCTTTTTTAGATTAATTACTGCGATATAAATTGTTGTTGCGATAAAGATTGTTCTTATGATAATAAATTAATATTTGATCATTGTTATGAAGATGAAGAGTACTATGATTATGATCCAAGATTATGTAATTATGACAAATATATTTATGTAAATTATACAAGAACTGTAAAACAAATCAATCGTCACAGTGTATTTTGTGTAATGCGTACAAATTTACCAGCAAAACGTACAAAACAAAGAGAAGATCCATTGAAATCTTTCTCAGATGGTGAATCTGAGAAATTGGATAAATACAGTTGGCCTAAAATTCTCGATGATGACGATGATTTATTGAAATTTCCTAAAAGATACACGTACGGATCTCCAATTTGGATTTTTTACAACAACAGAACTTTAAAAAAATTTGGTTGGTTTGCATTTTTTCTAATTTCGATTGGAATGTTGATTGTTTTGTTTAAATTTCAGAAATTCCACAAAGATTCATCACAGATAAATGTTTAGTTAGAGAAGAAATAAAATTTTTGATAAATTTCAAATCGAAATGTAATCATCAACAAGAAACAATTAATGATGATTTAAAAATTGATTCATTCTATAGAAATTTCACAATTATTTCTCAACCGGAATTGTTCAATTCAACTTTAATTAGAACAAAGGTAATACTTTTCTATACAGTTCTATCTTCTATCCTATGATTTTGCAAAGAAAGATGCCAAATAATGAATTAAAATCGCTTGGTTAATTTGAAAATCAGCCGAAATATGGTTTTGATTTATAAGCAACTTGAAGTTTTTTAAATTTTTAGTGAACTTCACTTTTAATCAAATTTCTAATTGTTTTTGCCATTTTAATCGGAACACCCTGTGAGTTAATTTTTGTTATTATTTCAGGGTTGTCGGAGAAATATTTGTATTCCAATCGAGCCGCGTATTTGTAACGAGTTCTTTCAAAATTGCATTAAAAAGCCCAAAAATTTAACAACAACTTGCAATAAAACCCACTGTGAAAATTTAGTAAAAAATCTAAAATATAACATCTATCATAATGGTACTAAAGGTATTGCTAAGATTGATCTATTGCTAATTTTAATAAATTCACCATTGAATAATTCGAATTTTTATCAAAATTTTGAGACTAAATTCATTTGGATAAACTACAATTTAAATTTTTCAACGCACCTTAGCGGAAATCCTGGCTATTTAACTGGTAAGCCAATTTTAATTGCAAATTTAATTAAAACATTGAACAATTCAAGCAATAATTATAACAATACAGCAATATTGAAACAATCATTAATTAAATTTAAACGTAATCCGTTAAGTTTTTCGGATAATTTTATGGTAATATTTAAAAATCTCGATGGTTTTTGTGTACTGAACTCAACAATATTTTCACCGATTGAATTCAATTATAATTTATATTCGAATTGTAAATTACAAATATTAATAGACGATATCAAGAATAAGACAGCAACATTCTTGTGTAGAAAAATACAACGTGAAATTTTCGAAAAATGGTCATTGAATATTACCAATGATACATTATCGAATCGTTTTGTTGGAAAATTTGGTAATGCTAATATTTATAAGAAAGACGATTGGATCTCTATTCTGTACAAGCAAGACTTAAATGATACTCTAAATAATATAAATGGATCCTTTATTGATAATAAGACTATAGAGTGTTATTATCTTACAACATTATTAATAATTGATGTGTTCTATTCGCGAATTGATGTGGGCGATGTTTTAAACCAAGCGAAAATTCTAGGACTTACCGTACAATTTGACAATTATAAAAACTTTACTTTTATAATTGACGAAAAATCAATTGATGCTTATACAAAAATTGGAGTACAAGTGATGTTTTACGATATTACAACGAAAAAGATTAGGACCTTGGTAGATCCTCCTAGTCTCAACATAGAGTTGCCCTACGATTTCTTTTACCCATTTGTAAAAATTAGTAATAATTCGAATGTAATCTGTAGTTTAATATTCTTAGTACAATTTTGTGTAATTTCAATTTTATTTATGTAATTTATGAATATTAAATTAGTCGGTTTTGGAGTCGTTATTATTCAGTAGGCATAAAGTTGACACAATGAAAAGAAATAAGTTGCTTAATTTGACAATGCACGTCAAGTCTATTTGCCTGAAGTACAGTTTGAAATAGTTTCACTTACCATGAAGTCGTTGCTTCAATCAACAATTCTTCTAATTATATTATATAAAGTCTCATTATTTCCACAAGATAATTCCGTAGAGAATATCTGTCGGTTATGTGGCGATATTGTTAATCAATATTGTTGTAGATATTATCGCAATTGTTGTGAATGTAAGTAATTATTTATTTATTATTATGAAATATTTGTATTTCTAATATGGATATGGTTCTTTTTAGTCTTAACACCATCCGGTTGTCCTTTACCTTCTAGTCCGGAAGCGAGAATCAGCTGCCGGAAACCTATAACTTGTCGTACAAATGCCGATTGTCCCATGTTCAAACAATGTTGTGATACATCAATATGTGGTCCAACTTGTATGATGGATAATTTTCACGGTTATCGATATTAATATAGAACAAAATCGATATAATTAAAAACTTAATTAACAAGTAACAAATAATAATAAT
>JAZBGW010000364.1:0-11348 GCA_037464815.1 Mylabris variabilis | reverse complement strand
GATAAACATTTAAGTTTGTTTACTTTGTAACTGCACGTATGTATGTGTAATTTAAAAATAGATTTGTACAAATAATAAAACAATTAACAAAACAAGGGGGAAAATTCGCTCTTATTTAATTATTTTTAAAATTTAATTAATTATTAATTGATTTATAATGAAATGTTTGTTGTGTTTGGTGTTTTATGATGAATTTAAGACATCATTCGTTTAGTTTACCTCAAGAATTGGCGGCGAAAATAATCAGAAGGTAAGTTTAGTGCAAAATTTTGATTCAAATCTGTGTTCTTTACATGAAAAATTCAAATTTGAAAAGTCTTTAATCTTGTCGTTTACCTAAAATTTACCTTAAACAAAACGTTTTTGCATGATTTTAATCTCCAGAGTACTCACGAACGAAAAAATGATCACTTTTTGAGATAATATTCAAATTATTTTCTTGTTTACTCACGAATTGAACGAGAAAAGAAACGCAATTTTCAACGAATTTTAGATCCTCACTCATAATCGGTGCTAAGCAGCAGTTTCTTGTGTTTAAATGTGGTTTTGCTTAGTATAAAAATGTAAGAATAATTTTAGGCATTTGCCCAGGGCCTCAAGAACGTTTAACATGTCCCTGCTCAAGTTATATGACTCGACATAAAGTTCATTCATTCATTAACACTCTTAGGCTGAGGCCACACCAAATTAGTCAGTCAGTCAAAAACGTTTTGTTCTGACTGTCTGCCTGATGAAGTGTGGGTTTTTCTTTAGTCAAGCTTAGTCAAACAAAACGTCTGTCTAATTTCGTATGGGTTACCTACATCTAAACAAGATGATAAGGCACGTTTTGCCTTGTTTTTTTATCTGCTTGACTTGTCTAGATTGGTATGTGTGATCCCATTGTACTCCCTATACATATACTTGTCTGAGTGTTTCGACTAAATGTCTTTGTTTTGACTACGTCCCTTCCGGTATGGGTTAGTTAATTGTTTCTTGTGTAAATTTGTGCACGAAACGCTCAAACAAGATTAGTCAGACATATGACTAAATTGGTGAGGGCTACTCATTTCAGTTACATTACATTCAATACTTAGTCGTATCTTTTGTTACATCGAGTCTGATTGACTAATTTGGTGTGGCCTCAGCCTTAAGAAGGAACAAGAGGCTTGTTTTCTCCTGAAAAAATATTTTAATTGAATGTGTGCGCGAATTGCAACTCTACACTACACAATATCCAGTGGCGGCTTTATGGAGATGCTGGTTGGGCGACCAGACACATGAGCGCAGACATACGAACTACATGAATTCATTTTTAATTATTGATTTGGCGTCTTTGTCTTCCCGGAGGGGCGCCGAAAAACTCTCCTGACGATACCCATAAAGTACTTGCACCGAAAAAATTAGTTCTACATCATTTATTTAAAAATCTTTCTAATCTTGTCTAAAAAAATAAAAGCTAGTTTTAGAAATGATACATGGAGTAATAATTTGCCGCTAATATTCAACCCCTAAGTATAATACCGTTCAAAATAAAAAACCTTTTTTTATTCTATCCTTTTTTACTTTATAAAAAAATTATATGTAAGTAGCTCCAATCATAAGGTAGAAAATCAGAAAAAAAAACGGAAATCACCTTGCATTTATGTTATTGCCTAAAAATTGCTATTATTTAGTTTTTGAACCATCGAAGAATTTTGAGCAGTTTCTGAGATTCCTGGAAAACTAAACCGATCTCAAGTGAGAAAACCGGTATCGCTTATAATAAGGAGGATTAATATTATAACAAAAATCAACCCCAAGAGTAGAAGTTTATAATAGATATTCAATATTATCTTCTAACAAGAATTCATCAATATGGGGGCGAATTTTTGTCGGTCCGCTCCTGCTCAATCTGCAAGATTATCAACCAGCGCTCCCTTCTGTCAGATCCACCAACCAACAATTTGCTTAGCCAAGATGGCTGACACTTGTTGGTCGTACGATATTTGAGTCAGTTGTTGCGAACGAATTAAACGTAGTGCCTTGATTGTATTTTTAATTTTAAAATTTATTATTATTGTTTATTATTATAATTATTTTTAAATTAATTATTATTAATTTATAATTAATTTCCATTGTGTATGTTTGAATTTTCTATACGTAAACAATGTGGTATAAATTCTGGACGACAATAATCTGTGATAGTGATGTTTATTAGTATTTTATTAATCGAAATGTGTTATATTGTCGACAACAATCCACCGTCTTATTTACATTTAAAACAAACAAGAAAAAATTAGTACTGTGTGTGTGTTGGTGTATTTAATAAAATCTCTGCATTATGGATAATTCAACATCAACATTAACAGAAAGGTTAACACCAATACCCTATTGGCTTTTGGTTTTAATTTAGTTTTTATTTCATTGTGTAAAACACAATTGTTGTATGTATGAAGTACAGAGTGGGAGTTTGTTTGTTGTGTGGATGACTATTTTTTGTTGCCTTCGAGACTACTCTCTGTTATTTTTGACTTACGTCACCGATACTCTTGTACCTGTTAAAGTAGTAATAGTGAAAGAATGCGGGATTATGAATATGCAAAAAATCGATATAATAGGGCACACATTTTTAGGTCAATCAAATCAACGCCGGCTATACTCATTAATTATTCTATTTGTTATCGTTATCTTTTCTTTTTAGTTATCGTTGTCTATGACCATAGAGTATTTTTATAACTGTATATTTCTAGGCGTGTGCGCCACCTTAGAAGAAAAAACCCATAAACATTCGTCTATTTAGTACGTCGTTGTTCTTATTTCTATTTGTAAAATTCTTTTAAAATGCAAATTACTCATTGAAATTCATTGGCAGAATTATTATCGTATGGAATTTCGTAAAATAATTCGAATGACTTTGACCAAAAAAATGGTATTTTTGTATAAAAAATTGCAAAAAAACACACACGAAAACAAGATAGAAATAAATAAATTGCTTAGAACGTTTAGCAATGGCTTAGTCATTTCTGAATTTAACATACATGTAGATATATGTAAATAAATAAATTTCACGTGAAGTAACAAATTGCAAGGTCGACCTATTGTTCTATGTATTTTTCGATTAATTATTGTTACGTTCTCCATTAATTGTTGCTTTGTTTTGATATTTTACGAAAAGAGGATGGCTTGTAAAAATAAATATAATTGTAGTTTACATTTATTAAACGACAACTATCAGATTTTCAAGAAAATTACTATTGTTTTAATTGTATGTATACAGCCTATTCACAATAAAAAGTTGACTCTACTATTACGAACAAATAATATGAGTTTAGTTTGAAAAATACTGCTTGTGCTCTTTAAACGAAAACAATCTGTAGAAAAACGGGCAAGGGTTTTAAGGTTTCCGAGATCTTATAACCCCTACATGAATAAGATTTGGTGGGTACAATGATGAAACGTTGGACAGTCTAAATAATCACCCTTTAAGATCACCTTTAGGATGTAGGATGTAGAATCCTTTCGTCTTGTTTAAAGGCGAATCTTTTTTCTTTCTTTAGGAATTTGTAAATATTACAACAGAAATTTTGTAAAATTCACATTCACCTTTAGCTTCTAACACTCAAATTGATGACATTTGGTGTTCTTAAACTGAATTCACGTTTCTATTAAGAAATTTTGAATTGACATTTTCGAATTACCAGATTATTTACAACAACTAGTGAGACGAAAAAAAGAGAGAGACTAATATTCTGAGTTAGTATTAGCAGCTTTACCAACAAAAGATATACCGGCTGTCTTTTAAATGTGGTCGATTCTTATGAAACTATTAGTTGTCGTGCTATTCGAATAATATTTCAAGGATTTGTAGGGGGCTCCTGGAGACTGTTTCAGCAAAACTAGAATGTCGTAGCTCGTTTGGAACTTGATCAAAAAGCGCTCCTTTTGGACAATGTAGCGATTTTAAAAAACAAGCATTCTAAAACAAATGCAAAACATTTTCACCTGTTCTAAAATACAACGGAGAAAAACGAAAAAGATTAATGTGGGGTCTTCGAGTCATTCTTAAAATTGGTCGTTTTAAGTGTTTAGCTCATTTTTGAAAATCACAACATTGTATAAAACGAGCGTTTGCTGACCTACACCTAAATAAGCTACGAGGTTCTAATTGTTCCAAAATGAGTATCTGTCTTTCTTTTCCTCTCAGAAGATAAAATTATTAACTTAGTAATTTTTAACATATTACCTGCATTGAATAATTTTATAAAATGTAATTTCAAAATGCCTTAATAGAAACATTAATTTTTTGGATTTGCATTTCTAATCTTGTTCTATTCACATAATTTTCTTCATGCACAACAACTGATAGAATCTGCAAAACCTTAAAACCCTGCTCTTAGCCAATGAAATGCATTACCGAAAGCAGAATCTGAAATGTATTTTACAAAAAGGTTCTTTCAAAACAGAAATCAAACTTACTTGCTGTCTCTGTATATTCTTTACCCAAATAGTAAGCATTACAAAAATGTTCATAACAATCCCAACCGTAGGGTACAAAAATCACGAAAAAATAGTGCAAAATTGTTTATACCTTCATTCCACTACAAGGATTAGAAAATCATCCTACATTAAATGATACCTTTTAAAAATCTATTCCTTCATCACTAAAATATTGAGTCGTTTTGAGTTTGTTGATAAAATTGATTATGCAGGGTGAACTCCTCATTTTTTTCCTTTAAATTTCAAAATGAAAAATAAGATGGACTACTTATACACCAAAACTCATCAAAATAGGGAGTTTCAATCGATTGTGTTTATTCTTACTACTATAATTGTGCTTTTATGCTCATAAACGTATTGTTTTTGGTGTTATGTCAGTGTTTATTTAAAGTTTGTAGAATTTCTAGTTTGATATTTGTTGATTTGTTCAATAACGTATGCCAAATTTGTTTCTTTGTTCATTTTTTTTTGGAACAATTTGAATTTTTCTTATTTCTGGTGCCAAGTGTCAAGCGCATCCTTGAACTTCAGAAAGCTTAATTTTTCATTAAAAAGGGTGTAAAATTAAAGAAATATAATCTACCCTAAAACTCGTTTTCTAAACCTAGAACCAACAGTCACTTGAAAACTTGTTTTTTAATATACTATTAAAATCTTAAAAAATAGTCAATTATACTGTTGTTTATGGAGCCTTTATTAGGAAAACAAACATGATGAACATTTTGCAGAATTAATGGGTAGTCTTATTATTGATAAGTTAACGGGTTAAAACAAACGGTTTTTAAGAAAAATATAAATAATAATGATGGATTGAAAACATGGATATCTAAATACTAGAATTCATTTTACTTTTAAATTCGATGATAATTATAATATCGTTTGTGAACGAGTTGAAAGTAGTAATCAATTATCTTTGTCAAAGTAGCCTTTAGTTTGTTGTATAATTTTGCATAAAAGGAACACGTTTAATTCTGGTCAATTTATAGCACAGTGGCTTTACTTCTGTTAATAATTTTATATTCTATTTACCTACTGAAGAGCTAGCTTCAATTTTTGGCTTTTTTATAATAGAATAGACAGTCTGGATGGAAAGCGTCATAAAAATGCTTAATTTTGTAAAAGCGTAGGAATCTTCCATATGACATGTTTCGTAGAACATAAAATTATATAGGTACATACCCTTCTAACTATTTGTTGGATAAACTTCAAAATAAACAGTTTTAAGATCGTTTTGGGTATGAAACAGGTTGTCTAATGCAATAGTTTATTGGAATATTCATGTTTTATTAGCTTGTTGTAGACGTTGTTTTGTTGTTGGTCTTATAACTTTATGGATTTTGTTGTTTCGCAAGTTCTTTTACATTCAAAAATATTCCATACAATCGGCTAAAGTAAACAAGAATGACTGAAGTATAAAAGGAAACCGAAAAATAGTAGATTTTTTTTCATAGGGAATGTCATTTATATTATTTTCTTTTATTTGTTTGCTCATAAATGCTAAATTGATGTTGTCCTTTTGCTTTGATTACGTCTGGGAATAAAGTCGGCTGTTTGTATTCATGTAAAACAAGCAGGTGGCTACCCTTATTCGGTTTCTTATGATCGTACGGGTGTTAGAGTTTTCCTCGTTTGAGATTTCAACTATGGTTCTCAATGTTGAGATAGTGTTACTTCATAAAAGATGTACGGTAATGTAACATTACCCACAAACAAATTCATTATCAAGTTTTTAGACAATGATGGATTTTAACTGTACTAAAAGACAAGAAACTATCGTTGTATTTGATGAGTGATGTAACTTAGACATATGTTAAATTTTCAACATTCTTGGTGAAACAAATGTTATTTTACTGAAATTCCGCTCTAATTTCATACACTTTGATGAATTCTTGATTCTAACTCGAATTTGAAAAGAAACAAAACCACTAGAAAATCGCCGGATGATTTGACTTCAGAATTGTAAGCTCAGCAGTCACTGAACCTGTGCCTTTACAATATCAACAAAATAATAATAGTCGTAAATAGTAAAGTGTGACAATAAATAAATCGTTTTTTAATATTTCAAGTAGTCAAATAAGCGATGTTTATTTGGAATATTGAAGTATTGATGTTGAATTTGTCAAATAGGTCATTTCAAATTTTTGATTTTACACATTTTACGATTAATACCTTGTAAATGTTCCATTAATTATTATACCTTTTCGATTAAATCATTAAAATTATTTGTTGATGAAACCAACAAAATTGTTTAAAGATTTACGATAAACAAATTATTATAATTAGGTATTATAAAATCCAAACAACTATAAATCGTTGAAATGTTGCTGCTATTTTATATTCAATGAAAGTCTAGTTTTGTTACTTTTCAAACTTTTTCTTTTTTTTCTTCCTTCTACAAACTGTTATTTTTAATCAATTATCTAAATAAACTGGTAGGCGTTATCATGGTTATTTCATCCATATTTTACTGTCGCTCTTTTTGTTTATTATCGAATTGTCTATGGACAAAGAGAAAATGTTCATAAATTTATTTACAAATATCAGAAGAAAACAAGGAAAAGGTCATAATAATTGTTAAATTTATGATAATCGCAAATTTTTGTTACTCCTTTCTAATAAGTTTAAAAAGGTGATGGAAATTTATGTACATTAATTAGCTAGAGACGACATTTTAAATATAAAAGTCAATTTCTTCATTTATAAATAAGTAATCGTTAAAACTTTAAAATGCACTTAATTATATAATAACTACTACTATTTATCTTTCCAATGTAGGATAAAATAATAAAATGTTTGAAGCGGCGTTTATATTAGACGACTTTTGATTATTCAATTAGAAAGATGTTTATATTTATTATCGTACAATTAGTTAAAGGTGGTTAAATCATTAAAAAGAAACAAGTAACATCAGAAAAAATTTAACAACGAAAGTCACAGTTTCAATTTTTAATTTTATTATTCCTTTTGTCAAACAAGGAGTGTGTAAATTTGTAAGTTTACAATTCTTTGGCTGAACATTAGGGTCTTCGGTATCTTGAAAATTCAATAGGTAAACAATTATTATAAACACAATCAATCAAAAATCGTTGTATATTATTGTTAGGTAAAGTGGAACTAACGAAAATGAGGCTGTTTTATTAAATGAAAGCACGTAAGCCTTCATTTGTGTTACAAAAATTTGCTTGTGTTTGTCTAGTGAAGAATAACGACAATTTTGACACGGTTATTGTTGAAATAAAATTTATAAGTTTAACAAATTTGGCATAATCTTCACTTATTGTTGAGTGCTAATTTAGAATTCAGCTCGAATGTTGAGCTAATTCTAATAATTTTATTGTGAGTCCTAAAAAAAGTCCCTAGATGTAGGTAAATTCTGCTTAATTTATCAATCTATATTAGATTGGCCAGTATGACTTTTAATTTTTACCATAATTACTAAGCACCACAATAATTGACTCATAGAAAAACCGGTGTTTTATCTACAAGGATTTAAAAATCATTTATTTTTTGTAAATTCCACGTAAGCATTTGACAACAATAATTTCCAAAAAAAACTGGGTAATTTTGGTCTATTTATGTATTAGTTAATCCAAAACATCAGTGTATTTGTAGAAGATAGAAGATCCCTTAATTTTTGCCGTTTTATATTATTGGAGCTATAAAAAAATACCGGAAATTCCCGTGGTTTATAAATATTGATAGTTCTTATCAGTAATATAAATGCAAAATGTCGCTTTATGATTCTGATATTATTAATAAATAAGAGAGAATTAAACGATGACATCTTTTTAATAGTTCATCTGAATAGATATTATTGTTTATGTATAAAATATACATACATAGATATAGAAATAATTAGAATATCCATTATTTATTAGTTAATCCAGTTAGAGGCGTTCAACCGATTGTTTACATATTTGTAGAGTGAAATCGGGCCACTTGTTATTATTACATGTTCTTTACTACACACTAAACAACAATAATAATAATAATAATAGTATAGAAAGATATGAAAATTATAAAAATTTGTCTTTAGGATCCAGCCGGCAAACGTGAATGGCTCATTTCGACGTTCATCACCGGTTCCATCAATGGTATCACCATCAAATGGTCGTCCATCATCACTTATGGAACCGAATCGTTCATCCTTTCATCCACATACAGTACAGGTAGTTGTTAATCGAGATGAACGTGGTTATGGTATGAAAGTTTCCGGTGATAATCCTGTCTATGTACAAAGTGTTAAAGAAGGTAAACGACATTCATTTTTAATTTGACAATTTAGAAAAATATATAAAACAAAAGAAATTAACGATTGGATTCAGGTGGAGCTGCCGAAAGAGCTGGATTACATGCTGGTGATAAAATAATTAAGGTAAATTAAAGAAAAGACACGTTAATTAAATCACAGTTAAGTAATAATTATGTGTTTTATTCTTCTTTCTCTTTGTAGGTCAATGACGTTCTTGTTACATCCTCAAAACATACAGAAGTTGTAAATTTAATTAGATGTAAGTTCATCTTTCTTTTGTTATAATCTTTCTTTTTTCTGTTTAATCTACTCATTATATGAAACATCAATTTTATACGAATAATAAAGTATCTTTGATTAGCGGAACGGAAATTGTCGAATTTCAACGATCCCTTTTGTAATATTGCCCATCCGGCAGATGTTCCCCTAGTTTCTTACTACCCTTATGTTTGGGGAGGGTTTATCAAAAACAACCTGGGTATATCTCGCATATAATATAGAAATTAGTTTATTCCCAGCTGCAACAGTTTCTCGAACAGAGCAGGGTTAGTAAATCAGTTTTATTTTGGCCGAATTTATTACATATAGGTCTGTTGTTTTTTTGTGTTTATTTATAATTTATTTGTAGTATTTAACGATAAATTTAACAATTTTTTCCTCCAACACAATTTTAATGTATTCAATTATAACGTTGTTAATAATCTTAGCGATGAAATCACGTCTAATTTTGTTATATTCTAAAATTTACAAAGACTGCGCACTATTAAAATTAACAGATGCACAGATATACCTACCTATAGACAAGTCAAAAGTTTCATCCGAGTTGTGGTGGGTACAATAAAAACAGGTGGACTTTTTAAATTATATCATGATTGTTTCTAGAATTTTATAAATATTTCTATAAAAATTAATGGGTATTTATACGAATGCAACAACTGTAATTGTATTTTAATGTTTCTTTTTATTAATAGCTTCATCTCAAGTGATATTAACCGTACAACAAAGAACATCGGCCTCTATACATAAAGTGATGGGTTCACCCAGTCTTCATAATCGACCATTGACTACCCCTTCGTCCAGTTCGAGAATTACTGGTCCACAACCGGTTGATGTAAGATTTTAGTAATTGTTTTTTGATTTTAAAGGAATTTAAATAATTTCGTTCGTTTAAAATATTATTTATTTATTAGCATGAAAAACAATATCAATTACAATTAGAAAAGGAGCAGCATTATAGACTGATGATTGAAAAGGAGCAACGATATATTGATCTACTAAGAAGTCAACTAGCTTCTTGTCCTGATGATAAGAAATATGCTGAATTGATAAAAACTGAACGTAATTTACAAACGTTACAAGCAATGTTGCTACGTAGTCAAAGTGAGGTAGGTTTCTTTTCTTGTTAAATATGTACAATATAAACATTTTTAAAAAATTTATAGGTAAAAATATTGTATATAGAGTTTTTTTTTAATTTCTTTAATATATCATAAATACGTTCATTGCACTTGTCTAATTTTCAATTGGGACAATAATACTCATGTTTTCGGTGTTGTTTACTAACACAACAACTTGTTTAGAGTTATACTATTTATGTCACAATAATAATTGATGAAAATTAGGTTTATTTATTAAATGACACGTTTCTTTTTTCTATTCTTGTTAACATTATTATTGTGATAAACGATTAGTGTACTCTCACTATATTTATATTGTTGTTGCACTGGAAACAGGGGTATATTTGTTGTAATCTAGAAAGCTCGGATATGGACTAACAATGCTTTACTGTTTTTTTTTTCTTTCTTACAGCAATCTCCGCCTCCTCGCTCTTCCCCTATATCTCCTTTAACTTCCTCTTTATCACCTCGCAAGAATAATGTGTCAACAACAACATCAGATAACGTTGTCAACTCATCAAATGGCAATATAGAACCAGTTTCACCACCACCACTACCGAAGAGGAATCACCAACGTCAATCACAACAACAACAACAACAACCACCCTTATTGGATACTGTAAATAGCTCAATAACAAATGGCAAAAATTTAGTTGATACTAATAAAATGTTCATTAATAATGAAATTAATGCTAATACTAAACAACAATCAAATGGTGATGGAATATTATTAAATCGGCGACCACCACAAATAACCAAATCACTGACGAATCCTGATGATGATTTAGTGGATAATACATTATATGTTGATCAACCACCACCTTTACCACCCAGAGCTCCTTTATTATCCTCTATTCAAATTGATAATGAATCGGATGCTGTTAACTCAATAAACAAACAAATGTCATACCCTTTAGTGGCAACTTGTGCAACGTTAGTTAACGATTATGTAAGTAATATGATTTTCTCAAAATCTACATCGTTTTCTTTCCAGTTCCTTTATTTTACTTTAAATTCCACACATGCTTCATGCTTGTTGCTTACTAAAATCACACAGCTAATCAATTAAAAGTGTCCCTGTTCTTATAATTAATCTTAATCGTGTAAATATTGAAATTAACTCTTTTTTTTTGTTTATTTTGATTTATTTGTTTATACAGAGTAAGTATAAAGTAACGCATAATCGTCATAACTTTTTTATTTATAAAAAAATTCGAAAAACGCCGACACAGGTAACTCTT
>JAZBGW010000363.1:17236-27351 GCA_037464815.1 Mylabris variabilis | reverse complement strand
AGCCTCGAATCGCCCAATTAGAATCATCATGAAAATACAGATCGAGACCGAATTTGAGATTTGTGCAGAATATAGATTTTTCTACAATTTTTGCTATAATTTCAGGTCAAAAATTTGCCATGTTAGAAATGAAAAGCATTATCTCGAAAATCGTAAGGCATTTTCAATTGATACCAGCCGAACCACATCATGATTTAATTTTAACAGCTGAAAGTGTACTAAAGTCTATAAATGGTGTACGTATAGGTTTATATAGAAGATATTTATAATAGTTTTTAGATTATATTTTAATAAATTCTACATTTTCTTAAATCGTTTCTATCATCATCATCATTATCAACAACAATAAAAATCCTACTGTGCTTCAATGTTATTCTAAAAATAAATTATATTAAAGGAACATGTTTGGTTTATTCTCTTTTCGGTTGAACTTACTTGATAATAATCTTGTTCTGATAAGATTTTTTCAGCTCTGTTGCAGATGCCACGTACTGGTGGTTCTAGATCGTGGACCAATTTGTAGACTTCAGATCGTTGTAAGTGTGCGAGTTTTGCCGGTGGTGGTTGGTATTTTAAAAAATTAATTCTGGAAATTTTACGAAATTATTTCATTATTTAAAAGAAAATTGAAATTTTAAAAATTGAGTTACATCAATGAGGTACTTACTTGTTGGTGTTTGCGACAGTACTTGGCACCAGGCCACAATTTGACTCTCTATAAAAAATACAAACATGCCACAAACAACTATCACAACCGGAATTATCAACTACCATAATCAAAAAATAAACCAAAAAAACTTAAATTAAAATAAACTAGAAAATTAGTACTTAACTTGATTATGGTAGTTGACGTTCCAATATAATTTTTTGTCCAACACTACCTGTAGATGGGTTTATTTTTATTCGACCACGGCCATATTTGGTTCCAGTGTTCCACCTGAAAAACCATGATTCCTTTGTTGATTAACAAATCAAAATTCAAAAATGCCTACCCTTTAGTTTTTCCAACAATAACTTCAGAAAATGATTCGATTGTATTCGCAATTTTTTCATCGGACATTTTCGGATGACGTATTGTCGGACAGGCATCATCCGGTTGGGACCAACGTCTTCCTCCCGGCAATATAATTGGCCTTTCAATTGGTTTTAAAGGCAATGTTGGACGTTGTCCAAGGCGCAGTTGTTGATATTCTTCTATCTAAGGAGGAAGATTTTTCGTATCCCAACCTTTTTTACACGTTCGAATCAAACGAAACAATCAAATCTTTTACCTTTTGTTGTTTGTCTAAACGTTCACGTTCTAAACGTTTCTCTTCTTTCTCCTCCTCAGTTAGACCTTCATCTGGATCTGGTTCGGTTTGCAGCTCAGGATCTACTTCTGCATCTTCTGCATTATCATCATTCTGCAACTCTTCATGCGCCTCTTCTAAATTCTCGCTTTTTTCTTCATCATCGTTATGTTGTTGATAAGCACCACTATTCTCATCAAACACTTCTTCACTTTTTGAAGATACTGAATTTTCTACAAAAACAATTGTTATATTATCGCAAGTAAATAATAGAAATAATTTACCACTAGTGAGATCATTCTCCTCCCTTTCGGTTGCTGTATTCTCATCATCAGATCCTTTTTCTTCGATTTCATCAATACCACCCTCTTTGATCTTAATAATATTCGTCAGCTCTTTCGTAACAGCATCTAAAGTCATTTGTATTGCAGTTGGTAGTTGTGATAAAGCCTCCAATTGTTTTTGAACGGCTGCCAATTTCTCTTCTAAAAATTTCTCTGCAGCACCTAATTATTATAAAAAATCGAAAATCACCAAATGTTGAAAAATTTCGAATAGAGGCATACTTTTTTTCTCTTCAACGATAACTTTATCGCTTATTCTGGACTCGTCGTCAATTTCTGATTCATCCTCTATTGTAACTTCCTCTTCCTCTGAAATTTCTTCTTTCGACTCCATTTGGATTGTTTCATTATCATTGCTGTGATTTTCCTCGATTAAGGATTCTTCTTTTTTGATTTCTGTCTCTGTAATTGTTTCCTTCTAAAACTGGTAAAATCGATACTTTTCTTTTATATACGAAACATTCCTACCTGTATTTCTTTTTGTGCTTCTTCGCTTTTCTTCTTTTGTTTCTTGATTACCACCCGATAAGGCTCCCCCTAAAATTATTGAATACAATTGAGAAATTATTGCTTTTTTCGAATCAATATTCACCTTGGGCTTCTCTTCATTTCGTTTGGGTTTCGGTATCGGATTTGCTGGTTTTTGCAAGAATGTCGACCATTTCTTTTGTTGGGCTTGTTCCATCTTGGTAGTAGTAGAAAGAATTTGTGGTGGTCTAAATTTTTGTAAATAAACTTTAACTCGAAAATCTATTCGAAATACTTACTCGCCCTTTTCAACAATTGGACATTCCTGTGTTGTGTACTCTTCAAATTCTTCAGCTACAGTTTGGAAATGCACCCTTTTCTCTTCTTTTTGCATCGATTTTTCAAAAATATTCGAAACTTCACTATCCTAAAATTGAAATTTGCTTAAATTTTGATTTTTGGTGATTAAAACAACTTACATTTTCTAGCTCCGGTGTTGTTGGTGTTAATTCATCTCTAAAAAAAGAGGATTCGTTACACGTGTCAATTTAGATGGAAAATAAAATTAGTCTGACCTTCTAATTGCTAAAATTAGTTGATTTCCTGAGACTGATAGAAGATTATTACATTCACTATGCGTAATACCTGATGTTGGTACATTATTTATCCTTACAACAACATCATTAACTTGTAATCCAGCTTCTTGTGCGATACTACGATCAGCAATCTTTCCATCACAACAAAAAATCGTTAATTATACTCATTTTTTTTTGAATAAAATTCAAATAAATCTACCTTGATCACTTGTATAGGGGTGTTATATTCAGCACCACCACTCAATCGAAAGCCCCACGGTGTTTCTGAATTCGTTCTTGTGAAATACAATTCGATGGCCATTTAGATAAACGGTTACGATAAAGGCCGAAAAAATCAGGTCACACCATCTACAAAACACTTTCAATCAGTTTCGATAGTTAATTTGGAACTGCGATCTAATTGCCGCATTGCTTTCGACAATTAAAACAATAAGGTAGGGCTGCCAACAATCTCACCTTAATTATAACACTGGATAACTGCAACATTTCGATTGGGATTGTTGAAAATACATCAATTGTATTTCGCAATTCATTTATTTGATACAAGAATTATTACTACAATAATTTAAAAAAAAAATTGAAATATTTAAATAAGATTCGATTAAATTAAAGGAAAATAAATTAAGTTGTTGTTTTAGGGCGTTATTCTGTAGTTTCGATTATTTCTTTCTTCTCTCCAAGAGTCGTGGTTGCCAAATTTTCTTTCTCTGTAGTCACAATCTCTACAGTAGTCCCCTTTTTCGCATCATCACCCTTTTCCGTCGTGAAACCCAATGGGTTTTGACTGACCGCATTTTGAATTCCCTGTTGGATCTGATTACCAACAGCTTGAACTCCGGAACTAATTGGATTAGAACCAGCACCACCCGGTTGTTGGCCTTGTTGTGGTTGGTGTTGTTGTTGTTGTGGCTGTTGTTGTTGTGGTGGTCTAAACGGATTCGCGTTCTGCAAAGCTTGTCCAATATTCTGTATGAAATTAGTCGACTGTGTTACTTGTGTGCCTTCATCTTCGGATCCTGGCGGTTTATTTGTTGATTGACCAAAAATACTGCCGATTTGATTACCAATCTGTTGGATAAACTGAACCGGTCCTCTCTGTGTTGTTGTACCTTCGTCTCCTTGGCTTGCTGGTGGTGGTGTTGGCCGGAAATTGTTAGCAACTTGATTGATCTGATTGATGACACCTTGGAATATACCTGGTTGCGCTGTTGTACCGACACCAGGGTCACTTTGATTTGTTAATGATTGAACTGGATTGCCACTGAAGATTTGTTGAAACGAATTGACAACGTTACCGAAAATTGAGCCTTGTGTTGTTGCATCCACGCCAGTATCACTTTGAGATGGGTTGGATGTTGCACTTTGGCCGGTTAGATTGTTGATATTGTTGAAAACTTGCTGGAAGCCTAATCATAAAATTAATCCAAATTCTAAATAATGGTAACACGAAAAACATACCTCCTTGAATCGAGCTGATGACGTTCTGGCCCCAACCACCGCCAGTTTGTTCATCTTCATTACCAGTCGGTGGCCGGTTCTGTTGTAGGTTTTGGACAAAATTGTTTGCGGCATTCTGGAAATTTGTGACAAGATTTTGGAAAAATTGATTTTGATTTGGGTTCCCATTTGGTGGTTTTTGATTTTGGTTCTCATCTTGCGGTTTTTGATTTTCATTATTTGCTTGTTTCAAAACCACAGTCTTTTCTTGGGTTTCAAGTAGTTGAGCAACGGTTTCGTTGAAATTTTTCCATGCCTCTTCTACCGGTTTTCCCATAGAATTAGCCAATTTGTTAACACTACTGTGAATATTATCTAAGCCATTATAGATGATTTCTTTAATTCGATTCAATAAAGTTCCATTTTCTTGTTGTTCAGTTTCATTTTCTTCCAATTTTGTTTCTTCAATTGATTTAATTGATTGAATTTCAAGACTCGGATCGATCGGTTTCGGTAAATGTTTAACAGCTACTTTAATTTCTTCACTTGATAATTGTGGTTTTTCGGCTAAATTATTGATACCTTTAAGGTAGGCTTGTGGTGTTTCAACCTCTCTAGAACTGCCATACAATGATTGATCTGCTACAGAATCTTCACGTGATTGAACTTCATCCAAATTTCGTACAGATGGATATACTCGTCCTTCATACACTACTCTAACTGGTATACTATCACGTTTACTGATTATTGCTGATTCTACTATGACAATAGAAATTGCCAAAAATATTGTAAAAGATCTAGTTTTCATTGTCAAAGATTCTAATAGACTGAAGCTGATGAACACTCTGCAAGAGATTTTATATTCTTCTTTATTCACCTACAATAATAATAATAATAGTTTTACAGTATTTGAACTGAGCGGAATGTTGATTGGTTTTTCAACCGGTCTTGTAGAAGGAGAAGAGCTCTTTTATCTTGATAGCAACATCTTCTCTATGGTTCATCGTTCTTTTTTTTTTGTTTATTTGGTCAAACATTAAAACAAGAACTGCAATGCTGTACGGTCAAGGGCAGACGACCGTTACTGTCCTCGTGTCGTTGACAAGAAGAGTTTCGATTGGAAACAGTTATTTTTATTTGGAGAATTTTTGTTTACAAGACCGGTGCCGAAGAAATTTCTAATAAATTTGAAAAAGTAATTAAAGCAATGATTTATTATCAAAAAATCAACAATAATACACCTCTAACTCTTCAGATAAAATTAATTTTACCTCTATGCTTACAAAAAATATTTTGAAGCTGTAAATAAATCAAAAACAACGCTGAAAAAGAAATTAACCACCATCCTCATCAACAATACTATGACCTGTAATTATAGCGATTATTACAAAGTAAAGAGAAAATATTTGCTGAAAGAGGTTGTTGACAATAACATTATTGATATTTCTAGCTCATTTAAATAGATTAATGTGTCACAAACAGTTTCTATTTAAATTAAAAATTACAATATTATTCCAATGGAATTTCTTAGAATTTTCGAATTTTCACCCCGGGCAGTGGGTTAATTAATTTCGTTACAATCATTCGCGGAAATCATAAAAGATTTGTACGCTATAGTTGAAATGCTAATTATTTCATACATAAAAAAATAGGCCATTCTAAATAAAGGTCAGCCTGTAAGTCGACCTTTAGGAAGCTTAATTGAAAATAAAAGCTGCACAACCCTGGTGGAAATGAGACTCTAAAAACCTCGGAAAAAGTCTTACTTTCTCTGAAAATTTGGAAAATCTCCGAAAATCTCTGAAAAAGTCTTAAAATATTAGTATTAATACTAACAAATAATAATAATATTAGTCCGAATTTATTTCCATTTTAAGACTTTTTCAGAGATTTTCGGAGATTTTCGGAATTTTCAGAGAAAGTAAGACTTTTTCAGAGATTTTCAGAGATTTGCAGAGAAAATAAGACTTTCAAAATGTTTATTCCGAGTTATTTCGAGACTCATTTCCAACAGGGAAGGGTTGCTTTTGATTTTTTCATCGTTTACAGACTTTGACTTTTCATAAATTTCATAAACAGCTCATTAGAAGTATTTTCGATCAACGTTGGAAATAAAGCGGGAACGTATGGCGTAGATAGATGCGCAAAAAATGAGAAGTTGTACCTTATTTTTAAACTAGGAGGAGTAACGATTAAAGTCAGGTTTACACAGAAAAAGTCACTAGAAAAAATTATATTTAGCTGTCTGATGAAAACTAAGTTTTTATAATTAACAATTAATATTAGAGTACCTTTATAACAACAGAAACCAATGCCTTCTACAGTTATTATTCTTTTATTAACAATAAAGAGTTGCTTCTTCCTTAGTGGTGTTATATGAAAACATCCCTTATTCAAATTTACTATTGTTTGTTTTTCTGATAATAATAAGTGACGTGTATCTGTAACTTTACGTCTTCTTGGGGGAGAACAGGTAATAATTTCACTACTGGGACTTACTATAGCAGGATTTATATCGGCAGAAATTCAATTAATTAATTAATTAATTAAATTTATTAAAATTAAAAAACTTGTCAATTATTCAATTATGCAATGCAGTTAGAATTTCTTTCTTTTTCTTGGTTGTTTTTGACTGCTCATTAGGCTTAACTAAAGATCATGAGATTGTCCCGTAGAGAAATATATGTTGGAATAATAATAATAATAATTGTTATTTCTGCCATCTGTCAATTGTCTACTTTATCTTTAATGTATTGCGTAACTTGTTAGCACTAAAGACGAACATTATCTCAACTTTTTTGGTAAAAACGATAAAATTAGACGTATTATGTCCAGTTAATTATTAGTTTAGTTTCTGATAAGAAGACAACAAAGGAAAAGTGATGTAACGTTCTTTTTTAGACTTGTCCGTCCAATCTTTTATTAAGTTATGTTTTGATCGTCGAAGTGTTAGCGCCGAATTCTAAAATTTAAAAACAATAAATAAATAAATAATAATAAATCAAGGGCTTTTAAAAACAATAAATAAATAAATATTAACAATAAATTAGGTGCTTTTAAAATATAGTGTTAGTGCTTTTATAGACAAAGAAGTTGGTCATCCCTCGGATTTAAACGGTGCAAGATTCAACGAAAGGGTAACTCGAAATATTGAAACTATTATTGTCAAGTTATTAATTTTTATCTTCTTTTTTTCTCTAATTACAGTAGGCTCGAACAGCGAGGGACAGCAAAGATGCAGTTAAATAGCAAGTACCTTTTTGATTTATATCGTGAGTTTTCTCGCTTATGCAACCTTATTGTTAATAATTGAATTTTAAGTTTGTGATACAAGCAAAGGTTACAAACTTTGTTAGGTACTTGCCCCTGTAGGTACCCGATAAGTGCGTAGTAAACTTGTGTTAGGTACTTTGTAAGGATCTGTTAGTTCTGGAATTTTACCAAATCTTTGAATGGAAGTTATTATTTATACAGCTTAGCATTTTACGTTTATTTTTTAATCTTGTATCTTGTTTGTTTAAAATGGGAAAAATTCCACTTTGCTTCGAACGTTATAATAACGACTACATATTTTATTATACTATTAGGCAAAAGGACAAAAAAGGCATGCAATAAATAAGAAATAACTAATCTCTTTTAAAAGTATTTTTATAAATTGATTAATTAATATTTTTTATATCTGCAGTAATTTTATAATTTGTCTCCAAAGTCTAGACAGTAATTATGTAAGGACAATTAGGCACTTTTTAAGCAGTAGTTTCAACTTTATAACACCTGGTCTTTCTTCCCCAGCTGATGCTCGACTTAGCAAGACCTTGGCTTAAAACGAGATAGGCTTAGACGCATTGGGGGGGGGGTCATTTATGTACAAGTTCCCATCAAAATGTCTGTGCGAGCTTAAGTAGGGGAAGAAAAACTATATCATCCAAATTCAAAATTTTTTTCGAGTTTTCTTACAATAAACCACCAATACTTACCAAATTTTACATTGTAATAGTGGAAAGGAAACAATTTAGACACTTTAGTTGATTGACGAGCTAAAGTACCAAATATTTCATTATTAGTACTTTTTTGTCATAGTCATCAATTTTTTGGTACCTACATGTTGGTGTTAAATCGTGACATTCAGTTGTCAAAAGAGAAGATTATGGCACTCTATAGCTGGATTTTTCAATTGTAGTCGATGTTTTAAACAATTTCCGTGTCCAATAATTAGTTTTTAACGAATTATACTGCTTTAAACATTATTAAAAATGACTTTTTGAAAATTTTCTAGAATAAAATCTAGTTTAAAATCAATTAGTTTTTGATAAAAAAGAGGCTTATTTGATGATTTTGAATCCTCTTATAAATTATAGGCGTCAGAAATTCATTCAGCTCTTAATCCGTTCCTGTAGTTATGTAAAACCGATTTTTGATTACTGGTGTATGGACTGCTTAACATTTATTTTTAATAATCATTGAACTCAAAAAAATATAGATCGTCCTGTCAAATAGTAGAGAATAATTTATCTAAACCAATGGTAATATGTAATATATATAAATAAACTAACATAAAATGTTCAAAAAGTACAATTCTAACTATTATAAGTAATGCTTTTGAACTATACCTATATTTTGATTGAATTTCATTTCAATAGACTATCATTTTTTTTTACGTTGGTGGAGAAATGTCAATGACGAGCATGACATAACCTCAAATTTTAACACATGTTTTGATTTTGTGCACATCGAATATATTTTAAGTTTTTAATTAAATAAAACAGAATGCCGAAAGTAAAATCAGAGAAAAAGAGTCGTATACATAATGAAGTTGCAAAACAAGGTAAGATTCTTAATAAAAATCCGAAATATTTCCGATTTACCAAAGTGTCTTGTTTTAGGAATTATGTTCAATAAAGACTTCGGTCAGCATATTTTAAAGAATCCATTAGTGATAACATCAATGTTAGATAAAGCTGGCTTACGTTCAACTGATGTAGCTCTAGAAATCGGTCCTGGTACCGGTAATTTAACAATAAAACTCTTAGAACAAGTTAAAAAAGTTATAGCATGTGAAATTGATACACGTCTAGTTGCTGAATTACAGAAACGTGTACAAGGTACACCGTATCAACAAAAATTACAAATCTTAATTGGTGATGTTTTGAAAACAGAATTACCATTTTTCGATATATGTGTAGCAAATGTACCATATCAAATATCATCACCATTAGTATTCAAATTATTATTGCATCGTCCGTTCTTTCGTTGTGCAGTATTGATGTTCCAACGTGAATTTGCACAACGTTTAGTTGCTAAACCTGGTGATAAATTATATTGTCGTCTATCAATCAATACACAATTATTGGCTAGAGTTGATATGTTGATGAAAGTTGGTAAAAATAATTTCCGACCACCACCGAAAGTTGAATCGTCTGTTGTACGTATCGAACCAAGAAATCCACCACCACCGATACCCTTTACCGAATGGGACGGTTTAACACGTATAGCATTCACAAGAAAAAATAAAACATTAGCTAGTTTGTTTAAACAGACCACAGTTTTGGCTGCTTTAGATAAAAATTATCGTTTACATTGTAGTCTTCATAATAAGGCAAGAATTTATATTTTAATTTAAAAATTATTATTATTATTATTATTGATTGTATTGTAGACCATACCGGAAGATTTTAATATTAAAGATAAAGTTGAGGAAATTTTAGAGGGAGTTGAAGCTAGTCAAAGTCGTGCTAGAACGATGGATATTGATGATTTTATCAAGTAAATAATTTGATTAAATTTCAATTTTTTGTTAATGAAAAACGATTAATTACAGGTTGTTACATGCATTTAACAGTGAAGGTATCCACTTTTCATAGTTACAAACGTTTTGTAAATAAATTGAAGGATTTAGTCATAATTTTTGATATTTTAAATAATTATATTTATTACATCTGGATCAAGAGTGAAATTTGTTTAAATGTAGACCTAATTGGATT
>JAZBGW010000363.1:0-11227 GCA_037464815.1 Mylabris variabilis | reverse complement strand
CGTGCGAAAATAGTCAATTTTCAAACAGCGATTACTCGCTTGTTTTTTTTAAGATAATGTCAAAAATTGACATGCGTTGGATAGCACATTTCAAGGTGCATGCTCTAAAGCTTTCTACTTTGAAAAATTGTTATAAATTTCTGAATCGCAGAGAAAACTCGTGGACCCTGTTTTCTTCGTAGATTTTCCTTCATAACTGGCTAAAACTTAGCTAATATTGTCGAGCTTCAATAATTAACAATTGATTTAGGTAGCAAATTGAAAGAGCCTTCCAAATATTTAAGAATTTTCTCGATATCTTTCTCAATTTTCTGATAACTGAAGAAAATTTAAAAAAAATCCAACAGTGATGCCATGCATAATTTTCAAAATAGAAAATCATACTGTCGGACTTAGAAAGGTGATGTGAATGCCGAGGCCATGAAGCTCGCTTAAAATTAAATTTTGAAACTTAAGTGAGTTTCAGGGCAAATTTGAACCCTCTTTTCACGTACTATTTACAAGTATTAAAATTAATTAATTTGCCTCTTTATTGGTATGAAAATATCGAAAATTTTATCTACTTTACGACCAAACCATTATAACGGAAAATATTTTGAAAATCTGCCTGTAAATTTGACTTTTAATAGGCGTTGTTTCTTGTTATTGTAATTAAGTTCGTCATATAGCAGACAGAGGGTGTCTGTCCACTTTGTGTAAGAATTTAATGTTGCCAGACGTCATTTACATTTATAAATGAGACCACGCCTCCTGTTTCTATTGGATTCATTTCTTTTTTGTTCATTCTGAATTCTGTTTATTTATTCCAATTTTTTTTCTCACCGATTGATGTTTTTGCCGTTGGATTAGCGGTTGCTATAATTTTCTGTTTCATATTTACAATTTCAGCATTTACTTTTATAAACAATTAAATGGAAAAAAGACGTCTGGCAACATTGAATTCTTGGACAGAGTGAGAGGCATAAACGACTACACCATCTATCTTGTATATTACGAACTTAATCACAATAACAACAAACAACACCTACTGAAAATCAAATTAGCAGGCAGATTTTCAAAAGATTTGCCACTTTTAATGATATGGTCGTCAAGAGGCAAATTAATTAATTTTAATACTTGTAAGTAATAGGTGAAAAGGGAGTTCAAATGTTCCCTGAAACTCAATTAATTTTTAAAATTTGATTTTAAGTGAACTTCAAGTTCTCGGTTTTCACCTTATCTTCCTAAATCCGAGAGTGATTTTCTATTTTGAAAATTATGCATGGCATCATGTTTGGAAAAAAATTTAAATTTTCCCCAGTTGTCGGGAAAATTCTTACATATTTGGAAAGCTCTTTTAATTTGCTATCCAAATCAATTGAAAAATATTGAGAATCGATAATATTGAGCAAGTTTTAGCCAGTTATGAAGGAAAATGTGCGAAAAAAAGAGAGTCCAAGAGTTTTTCTGCCATTCAAAATTTTATGCCATTTTTTCAAAATAGAAAGCTTTAGAACATGGAGCTTGAAATGCTCTATCCAACGCACGTCAATTTTTGACAGAATCCTAAAAAACAAGCGAGTAATCGCTGTTCGAAAATTGACTGTTTTCGCACGCCGAATCGACAAATGTCTCCGACTTCCCCTTAAATTAAGCGTATGATTCACAATTATTGGAATTAGTAGCAAAGAAGCACCAAAAATAACCACAAGCTTTGAGTATTGTTAGTATTGCTGCTAATTTGCTAAATGATTGTTAAAAACGATTCGAATTAATGAATGAAACTTACCACTCTAGGAGATTCTAACGAAATAAATAGAATAAATAAATAGAATCTAACGATATTTCTTATTTTATTTTGTTACAATATCAACAATACTCAACTTGACTAAAACTTTGTACATTTAAAAACTCGACTATTATTATTTTAAAATAGTAATAATAATAAAATGGCAAACAATACGGGAATCATCACAAATTATAAATGTTCAGGGAAATGCAACAGTGGATTTTGAACGAAATTCTTGCTGGAACTTGGCGGTGTATACAGATTTCTTGGTAGGCTAGAATATGTGAACTGTTTCTCCAATTCAGCTATATGCTTCTTTAGACTTACCTCGTTTTTCTTGTGTGTACCAGACGGCAATGAGGCTTGTCGTAGATAATAATCACGACCGTATCTGTAAACAATTATTACGCCTGATAAAATAACCAACGATTATATAATTTTTGTTGGGAAGCCAAAAAAGAAGCAGCACAGAAACTTGCCTGTAATTTTTACGTTTTTGACGATCTTCATTTAAAATATCGACTAATCGACTCATTTTATTTTGTTGTAATTCAGTTAGACTTAAATTGAGTTTTGTTGCGAAATATTCGAAAATTAATTCTTATCGGTTTTAATCGTGATATCGCGCTTATTATCTTTAAAATTTTTGATAATAATCGTCTACTTACCCTGTATGAATCGATTTAATTCTCTTTTCAATGCTCTCTTTGGTGTACGGATTGAATTTCATTTCGACTGGATGATTCCATTTCTCTTTCTCTTTTCGACTGTATTGTCCTGAAAACTGTAAATCTTCACTTTCAGGCCTGAAAATTGATTAAATCAGTCTTGTTATTTTGTGTGTTAATAATCAAATTTACACTTCGGTCGATTTTTTCTCTATAGTTCGCGGTAAAGAGGCGTACTTCTCTGTATATTCTGCTTCCTTTTCTGTGTTACTATAAACGGATAATATTGAAGTATCTTCAATGTCTGTAAATAAAAATGAGGATAATTCGATAATCGGAGAAGAAACTTAGAAATTAAACAAACTTTCATCGTCTAGTGAGATATCAGCTTTGGGTTTCTCATCGTAATTCCTATCATCTTCATGATTTACATCTTCTTTAACACCAGAATCAGCAGATGATTCATTATCCGATCCGTGGTTATCGTCATCGGCTAAATTATTAATTGAATTTTTACCACCAATTACAGTTTTCGATTCAATTAATAACGTATTCAGACCTGGTACGTGTTCAATATCGCCATAATCGGAACCAACATCTGATAGATCCGAGGTTTCATCAATTTCTCGATCACCAATCAATACTTTTGCTTCACTGGTCGGATTCGGTACCAACATTGGTACAGGTACCGGTGAATGTGTACCGTTGTGGAATTGTCGTTTTTGTAAATACCAATTGTTATCATCACTATTCAATAATGATGTTGATACTGTTTCGTAATCGTGATCATCGATTTCATTGTCCGATTCTGAAGGCGAGATTTCTTCGATTCGTTGTTGGATCTGTGATTATTAATTTTAATATTTGGTGATTTGTTATATTTTTGGTAAATTACCGTTAATGATACACGATCGATATATTTGGTTGAACCAACACTGGAATCGCTGTGTATCCATTCTTCTAAACTTGAGGCTGATGTCGTTTCTAAATCGGCATTTTTCCATTTATCCTCCAATGTTTCATCGCCGAAATAGTATTCTTTATTTTTATATTTAGATGATGTTGAATGACGACTTGAAATACTAGCTGCAGACGATGATGGTTGAGTATTTTGTGAATTGGCAACCACCTAAAAGATAATTTTTGTTAAAATTTATTTTTTGTACATTTCAACCAAAAGTACACATTTTTTCTCGAAACACCAACAATAACAACCGCCATTTTTTTAACAATATCATATCTACATTTGTACATATAATTTAGTTTTATGGTTTCGTGTATAATTAAATAAAACGAAACCATAAAACAATACAACATTGCCAAACTGATAACAGATTGCGTTATTTTCTCCTAACAACAAATATTTAAAAAAAATGCAAATAATTATACTAACTTTATTTAAAATAGCTGTAGCTAGAAGATCTTCGTAGGTCCGACTGTTATCTTCAGGTATTGCTGGATGTTCTTCATTACGATTCAATGTTGGTAAATTCAGGCTTTCGTGTAGAATTTTTTCGATTAATTGCTTTAAAGCTGCATGTGCTGTACACGGTGATTGTCCCGAAACAGGTAAATCTAAATAAATTACAGATAAATACGAAAAGAAAGAAAGAAGAAAAACATAATAGTTGTTATTAGAAAATTAGTCACGGATTAAATTTAGCGAATAATAATAATATGATTAGTAAGCTTACCAAGAAGGACTTCAATTAAATAATGATAACCATAAACAACAACACACAAAACTACCCACATTGAGATTAAAGTATTTAACAGAATTGTGAAAAACATGATTGATCTTTGTGGAAAAAATCCTAAAAATACGATTCGAATTATTATCGATTTTCACTTTGAAATCGTACGTTTTCCTATCGCGCCGTCAAATACTCGAAATGGATAAACTTTAATGTGTGTTTGATTAATTGTAAGTGCACCGATAATATGTGTTTTCTCAAATATATGTTTAGCTATTTGTGTGTATCATTTCGTCCAAAGGTAGATATATTTTACCTTGGCTTTTGTGAAGGTCGCGTGTTTATTAAGAAAAAAATTTATTCTTGTAAAACGGCAAAATAGCGACCGATTAATCAATTGATGACACTTTAAATGGTTTTCTATTGTTGTATACAGGTCTCATTATCCTAATAAGGATAACGGTCGTGAAATACCTGTGTGTGGAAAAATAATTGGGACTTTAACTGCATACCAAAACAGGTGGAATTCTTTGGATGACGAAATTTACACCGAAAATTAATAAACAATTTATTTTTGTATGGATTTTGAAAGTGATTCGGTAGAAATCAACAAATTTTCACTATTTTATGTTAAATAGTGTTGAAAATAAAACGGTAGAAGCTCAATAAACGTGTTTCTTTCACTTTCTAATCAATCTCCAATCTTCATCCTTTTTGCAAATTTTTTCAAAGCGAAAATCGATTATTTTAACTTTTAACACAAATAACCGATTCGTATCACAATATTTGCTAATTAAACATCTTAATTTAGAAAATCGTACAGTTTTCCGAACAACACTCTCACCGATATCGATAGAAAGGTATGCACACCATGCTCGAACGAGTGATACTGACACCCGATAAAAGATGGTCAAGTTTTTGTTCTCGTGCCGAAAGTGAAGGCTTATCACAAATTCCAACGGAACTGGGGTGCAAAATTATAGCTTCATGTGTGAATTTTTGCATTTTTACTAAACTTACTAGCGATGGAAATGTGTAAAGCCGAGCCTAAATCAATGAGGACATTAGTGAGGTCTTGATGGTACCTCTCGAATAAATCATCGTCTGTAAAAGATTTTTGTTAGTTTTGTTAGTTAGTTCCATTAATTATTCACTATTTTTTATTGTTTATTAATAAATTAGTTGAATTTATTTGAAATTGACGATTTCACTTACATTCTCTATTATTGTATAATCGTGAAACGCTAGCATCATCGACACCATCACCAAGCATGGCTTCAACTAATCTCTCAATAAAATCACGTACTTGTTCCTTTTCTTTTTTCTTTATAGCTTCAATATCTTCATCGATCTCATTAATACCACTACAACCGTCTTCTTTATTCCGTTCATCCATGATAAACGTGAATAATTTCGGATTTGGTTGGATTGTATTAAGTATATTTTGGTACCATGGTGGTTGTTTTCGGCATATTAAACATATCCAACCGCGATCTAATGGACGGTATTTTGAACAGCGTTGTTTGCAAATCTTTTTGCCACATTTTAAACATTCAACAATCCGGTCAGTTTCTAAAACACCTTCAATTGAACGTAGATGACGATTGCATACAAAACAGTACCATTGGGATGGTGGTGATTTTCGATTTCTAAAAGTAAAACAACGAACAATTTAAGAATTTCAATATAGGGGAGTTTTATCAAGATTTATGTTGAAGCCTAACATGAATTACTGATAAAGAAAACCATTAGATTATTTCCTAAAATGATCTAATTAGATAATCGCCTTTGTTTGTCCTATTATTGTTATAAAACTATTACGACAGATATGATTATAGACGCCTAAAAGTTTCCAATCTTTTATGTTGCCGCGAAAAATCGTCAATATTATCTTTAGCTAAATCAAATTTATTGAAGCGCTTAGAACAAAATCAAAATATTTTTCACGAGTGGATTTCAAATTAACCAGATTCTAATTATTCCGTTAGTAAACCAGCGAGACTATCGAGTTCAGTATTAAATCCAAGGGGATGATCGGGGAAATTCCCCCCGAAAATTTGACATTCACCCCCAGAAAAGTTACAAGTAGGTAATAAAATGTTTTATGAGTAATGATCGGCTGAAGATTCGGTTTCGGACAAAAAATCTAGTTTCGGTCACACTTTCGGTTTAGGCTGTGCTTCACGATTATGTCGAGTTGAGATGTTTTTTTTTACATACTATTATGGTTGTTTTTTATTTTATTTAACACGAATTAACTACATAACATGTAAAACATACTCTAGATTTCAGTATACAATGGAAATTTTAACATATAAGCTTCGGTTTCGGCCGAAACTGAGACCGAGACCGAAGATTCGGTGTCGGTTTCGGCGGTAGATCTTGTTTCGGTCGGGCACTAACTATGATTAATTAAATTATACTTGTTTGTTAAATTATTGAATTCAAATTAATAATAATTAGACAAATATTGTAGTATACATTGAAATTTATTAAAATCAAATTTCAAAAATATCCGGATTCAACAATGATTGAGTTTATTTAGGAACTGCGCCAAATTCTTTTCTTAGCTGATTTCTACTGTTATTTGTGTTTTATGTTTCATGTAATTAATTTAAAAAAAAGCAAGAATCTGTCATTATCATTAAACACAGTCTTTAGGCATGTTATTTTCAACACGCTTATCTGTGTCGCGAATTACATCTTTAGCAGGTTGATTACAAATAATTCGATGATGAAGAAGTACATTTACCATGCTTATCACTTATCACCTGTTTAAAAAAATGTTATTGGGAAAAATTTCCAATGAAAATTGTGGGTAAATTACAGGACCATGAAAATCGAAAATTTCGTTAAGGTCAACAAAACAAAAACAATATTTGTTGTTATAATTGTTACCATTATCACTATTGTTTTAAACAATAATTTTCGTTAATTTTTCTCCCATGACTTTCTTCAATATTTAAAACTGTATTGTTTTGATTTTCTATTCTACTCTCATTAAATATTTGCGCTTTATAAAGATCGACTTTTTGAAAAAAAATTCTAATAATTCTCTGTTATACGATTTAGAAATACAAAAATAGCCTTACAGATTAGAAGTACTTTTAAATGTCTCTTATTTTTTTGAAAAGTATAAAACGCCGTTAAAAGTATCATTATCTCTCAAGTTAATGAACACACGTTCTGTCCATTCTTGCCCAACTATTTTTCATGATTTTCTAATTCTTATGTGGAAATAATTCGATATTTTCCTTAATTATCTTTAACGATTTTTTAATTTTAATGTTATTTTATTCATTCATTTATCGTACAGAATGGAAATTAGATTGAATACATGGAAGACGGTTAGTTATAATTTAGTTGAACGGAAATTTACAAAACATATTCAAGATGTTCTCCTTGGACATTGCAGCCTAAAAAATTATCCCTACTGGATAACAAAACTAGAAAATAACTTAATTTCATCGAGGTTATCATCAATATACAAGAACAAAACAGGTACCCTGTGGACAGGACCGGCTCTAACGAGTCTGGTGTCTTACGCGAGGATTTTTCAGCGCCCCGCCGGCAATGATAATGATTTCAGATCAATTTTTTAAAATAAATTCATATTTATCTATGATTTTTTTGTTCTTGGTGCCCTGGGCGATTACCCAAGCAGCCCCTCTAAAGTCGCCACTGCCTGTGGGTTAAAAACTCCTCTATTAAATGTTAAAACTCACTTAAGTCAACTTGCCTCTGGTTCTGACTGGAAAAAACCTAAACAAATTGTCTTCAGACTGGATGAACTACTAATAGTAGTTGTCCAGGTAGATCTAACAAAAAAAGTTGTGTTTTAGATGAAACAATCATTATTTTTAGAGGATTTGTTAAAAAACAAGCGCTCTAATTGATGTTTAATTTTTTTCTTTCGAATTTAATTGCTGATTTCACGGTTTCCCATCTTGCTATTAATAAAACACAAACAAATGCATTCAAGGAAATGATTATAACGAATAACAATCACTAATCGCAAGGATAATAATAATAATAACAACAATAAGTAGGTTAATGTGATTTAAATAAACATGAAATTTGCATATAAATAAATGATTGGAAATCGTGATTTAATTACTTTTATATCCAAAGTAGAAAATTGATTTATTTTTTCTTGAAATTTAGTCAATAAGATGGTGTTAGAAGTGAAACTTACAAAAAATTTGCAACTTCCGTATATAAATTAAGAATTTAAATAATCATTAAATAAATTGCGTAATAGACTGATTGGATAATTCAACATTAAACAAGCATTTAGTGTTCTACTTTGTTGTGAAAGTCTTCATTTTTTCAGTCTTCAAAAGACTACACTTTTACTTTCATTACTTGTCTGGTAGTTCTACCATCGACAGCTTGCTAATTCGATTAAAACACATCAAAATCCAAATTAAGAAACCAATGGTAGCTGAAATAGTTCGATTTCAACGAAATTTTAAGGTTTCCAGTGTTCATTTTATTAAAACCATGTTGGCGTACTTTGTGACTAGTGTAGGTATACGTAGTGATAATCCACCAGGTGTCATGCCACAAAATTCGACACTTTTAGATACTTTTATGGCTTTATTTATGTTATGTGCTATTGAAGTTGTTATATTGAAAATTATGGTATTTGATGAAGAACAAGAGCAAAGAAGAACAGCTGTCAGTACCTGGTTTGAGCCGAATTTTGGTAGTTGATAAGACCAAATTAAATGTTTTGTTATATCCTGTTTATGTAGATTTTGTAACAACAAATTAGTTAATTTAATTAAATCATTCGAGACCTTGAATATATATATTTTTACTACTGTACTTGCCACAATATTCTGCAGTTTTGATGTAGAACAACAGAAAGAATGACAGTAAAGGGCATCCTGAGCTTCGTTTTATTGTTCACCAGCCAATTAATTGCTAGTGATAACAATATATTTTGTTATTACAATAGTCGCGCTTTCTATCGAGAAGGTAATTATATCTAGCGTTATTTTTTATAAAATAAAAATGGAAATTTTAGACATAATTATAGACGTCAATAGTGTGTAATTCAAGTGTCCATAACGGATTCTTACGCATTTACCTTGACGTTTTTTTTACATTTGTTGTTAATTTTTTTCCACATGAAATTGTGATTTTAATTGGCTGAAATCTTGTAGGTCAAGGCCAATTTAATATATCCGACCTTGAACCAGCACTACAATATTGTACACATCTATTCTATGGTTTTGCTGGTATTCACCCAACAACGTATAAATTACAATTGTTAAATCAACAAATCGATATTGATCGAAAGAATTTCGAAAATATCTTAAATTATAAACAACAATTTCCCGGTTTGAAGATTCTCTTATCGATTGGTGGCAAAGAAGATGAAACGGCAAATGTTCAGGGAAAACGAAAATATCTTGATTTACTTGAATCAACCGAACATCGTTTGGATTTTATTGAATCGATTAAGGAGTTTTTGAAACAACATCCTTTCGATGGTGTTGATTTAGGATGGCAGTTTCCCGAAACAAAGCCGAAAAGCAGTCGGGGATATATCGGTAAGAAAACGTGCATCTTTTCCAATTCTAATCTCTGTGGAAAAACCAACGAATTTTTCCCCCAACTACTCTGTATCTTATCTGTTCAGTTGCGGGGAAAACCGATAACATTTATGATTCTAAGAAAAGCCGCCTTACGCAGCTTAGGGGTTTTCATGCTTAACTAAGAACGCTAATCTTATTACCATACAAATCAAGTTGTAAAATAGTTAAGGGGATTCAAGAATGACAATTCGTTTCGGCGTGCGAAAATAGTCAATTCTCAAACAGCGATTACTCGCTTGTTTTTTAAAATAACGTCGACAATTGACTTGGGTTGGATGGAGCATTTCGAGCTGTATGTTCTAAAGCTTTCCGCTTTGGAAAAATGTGATAAAATTCTGAATCGTAGAAAAAACTCTTGGACCCTGTTTTTTTCACGGAAAATTTGAATCCTCTTTTTTACCTATCATTTAGAACTATTGAAATTAATTAATTTGCCTCGTGATTGATATGAAAATGTCAGAAATTTTATCTACTTCACAATCATGTCATTAGAATGGAAAATATTTTGAAAATCTACCTGGAAATTTGATTTCCAATAGATGCTGTTTGTGTTGCTGTGCGCTGTGTATCAGATCTATCTAGTTTGTACCAAATCTATGAGGTACACTGCATATTATATCACAATAACAATAACAACACAAACATGGTTTATTGAAAATCGAATTTCCAGGCAGATTTTCAAAATATTTTCCATTATAATGACATGATTGTGAAGTAGATAAAATTTCCGACATTTTCATATCAACCCAAAAGAAAAATAATTAATTTTAATAGTTCTAAATAATAGTAACATGTTCAAATTTTCTGTGAAAATCACTTGGATTTTAAGCGGTTTCACATCATCTTTTTAAATATGAGAGTATGATTTTCTATTTTCAAAATTATGCGTGGCATCATTGTTTAATTAAATTTTAAATTTTATTCAATTATCGTACAACTAACAAACAAATACGGAAAATTCTTCAAGATTTGGAAAGCTCTTTTAATTTTCTATCTAAATTCACTTGGCACATACTGAAAATCAATAATATTGGCTAAGTTTTAGCCAATTATGAAGGAAAATGTACGAAAAAAGCAGGGTTAAGGAGTTTTCACTGCTATTTTATCACAGAAAACTTTAGAACATGGAGCTTGAAGTGCCCCTCTATAATAAAGAAAAAACCTTCAAAATTAACGCTGACAATCACAAATAATTTCAAGGAAAATATCACTCCTTATCAGCATAGGAAGAGCTGATCACTAAACTATCTGAAAATGCTTGAATAAATACAGGAAAAAGCTCTAAAAATTTTTTTCTTAAAAAAAATTCAGATGCTGCTTGTCATTCATTGAAAAAGAAACTTACTGGCAAATCCTCGAAGGACACGAATGCCGACAATCATAAGGAACAATTCACAAATCTCGTAAGAGAATTGAAAAATTCATTAAAAACTACAAATCACCAATTGACTCTCTCCGTACTTCCTAATGTTAACAGTTCTGGTACTTGAA
>JAZBGW010000362.1:0-22663 GCA_037464815.1 Mylabris variabilis | reverse complement strand
AGCAAGCGAATACAGTCGTCCCGAAATGACTTGAACGAAATTAATGTTTAGTAAATATATGTTTTGTTGGTACATTTATTTAATTTCCCAACATATCCCTGTTATAAATTGGAAACATTAATCAAGTTTAAAGTAAGACAGTAAACAACATGTTTGGACATTTTCGTAAAGTGCTTTTATTAGTCTTGAAGAAATTAAAATGGAGAGTTCTTGACAGTTCTTGTCTGGATTTTTTACCAATTTCGTTGCACATAAGTTGAAAAGTAGCCGCCTTTGTATCGTTCAAAACATTATTTGAAAGTCTTTCGTTTTTCTCAAGAAAGACCGACATTTTTGTATTGTAATTATAGAGTAAACGTAACATTTATTCCAAAAATTAACATACAAACCATACCAAAAGTGGGACAAGAATAAAAGGTAATATTTGGAAGAATCCCTGTTATTATAATTTAAAACGTATGGTAATATTGTGTTGCTTCCTGTGGAATTAGCGTCCTACCAAACAATATTTTAACATCTATGCATTTAGAGGTATAAATGCATACAATTTTCTTACCAAATTTTAAAAACACGGCAAAATATATGGTTTTCAATAAAAACAATTTAGCACAAAAGTGAAACAGATGATTCTCTAATTACCGCCGTTGTTAAAATCTAATTTGTTGTATCCCAAGGTAACAATAACTTTTTCTTGAATTTTACTCCTAGAAAAGTGATTGTTCTTATAAAGGAAGTCGCGTATTCGAAATTGGATTATTTTTAAATTCTTAGCAGAATCAGTTGAACAATGAGATGATGAATCTAGGGCAAGACCGTGCGATAATAAATTTGCTTCAAACCCCTGCTAGAAATGTTTATTTGAGCATATCAAAACACTGTCGCCTAGGGTCGTTAATTCTAATACCATCCCTGAATTCTATTAGGTATAAAATAGTGAAAAATAATGATTTTAAAGGAAAATTTCAAATAATCGTCACAGTTCTAATACAATTTTCTTATAAAACGTTAATGTCGTAGTGGGACTAGAATAATTGATTACTTTTAATGATCGTGACCTTAGTTTTTTTTGCTTATGGAATTTTATATTTCAATACACAAATATTTGATAAACAACGATAAAAAATAATAACATTTAAGGACAAATAACAGATTTAAACAAAATACGCTGTTTTAAACATTAATTTTTATTGTAAATATCGGATTACAAATATGATGTAATTATTAGAATTTGATCAACTATATATAAAATTAACATTCCACCATAATATTACTGGTTGTTGTCATTGATTGATTATTTATTTGATTTGCTGTTGTTGTTGTTGTTGTTGTTGTTGTTATTGTTGCCTCATTATGGCCAGATTCGTCCAAATTATCTTGTTGATAAGTTTTCACCGATCTCTTTAAAATTGTATCATACGCCATTTTATAATATTTATTATAATAACCTAATAAATAAACAACAACAATAGCTGTACTGTATACAAAAAATTCAGTGATCCTTTCAACAATATCTAGAAATATTATTAAACCGGTATTATTTTCAGGCGGTATACACACCCATATTAAAAATATTATAAACGATGGTAATGATGTTAACAACATATAAGTGGAGATTATTAATAAATATTTTGATTTTAATTGATCATTTGTTAATTGTTTTCTATAAACTAAGCAATTTATTATCAAGATTATTAATAAAGAGGTTGTATAAATAATGATACCGGAATAGTCGATATATGTTGAAAAATCTAAGAAACAATCTATTGCTAACATTAGAAATAATAATGTGAAAACACTATTGATACAAATGATTAAAATTTTCTGAAAACGTTCATAATTATCAACTAATTTATTATTAATAATCACTAAATACCAATCAACTGCAATCGATGTAATTAAGCATATTTCTAAACTTATAATAACTGCATTCAATTGATATATTATACATAAAGGTAAATGTCCGGTTATTTTAAATAAAACTAATTCGTGTATTAATGAATATAACGGTATAAATAACATATCAATTATGTTACATATTGAAAAATAAAAAAAATATACATTACTACCTTTACGTAGATTTTTAAATTTGATGAAAACATAAATGAGGAAAAGACTAGCACCCAACGAACCTACACATAAACCAAACTTTATTAATGAAGCAATAATTTCCCATACATTATAAACATCAAAGGCACTATCTGCGGATTCTTCGGCGATTTTATTTAAATCGAGCGACGAGAACGGCTCTTCACCATCCTCAAATTCGAATGTTTGATTCATTGTTGCAATTTGTATTTTAATTTGAATTTTGTAGTTTAATAAAATTCTTCCATTTTTATTTATTAAAAAATACAGAGTCGTTTCGTTATTGTCGCTATTGTTGTTATTGTTTGTTGTTGTTAATAGAAACAGGATTCACAAAAAACTGCACAAACTCTAATGAATGTTTCTGGTTTATTGTTGATTGTTTTAACCTTGGTAACATTTACAATTGTATGTTTATAGTACATAATTTTGAAATGACGATAATCGTAGAAATTTGAAATGTAATTGGAAAACGAAATAAATAAAAATCAAAATTCCCCTAGAATTAAACTTTGCTTATTGCGCTGATCCAAATTTGGTGGATCGAAAAACTTGTCTAATTTGGATGATTTTTGAGGCCAACTATCGTCACAGTTATTTCCTAAAGAGATTGTTTATCAATAAAAAAAAGTCCACGAAATGTACCGTGACCGGTTTTAATATCGTTCTTCTCAATAAATCAAATTTATAGTAAATTGAATACCTTATCGGAGTTTATGGTAATAAAAATTCGATAATAATAGGTCTGTCTGGAGCAGAGGTCTTATTCCCATAAACTAAATAGGAGTTTAAAGTATTTTCAATTGACATCAATAAGAAAAAATTGTTTTGTACGGGATCAAAGCTCTTAGTCATTTTGTGAAAATATAATATTCTTCAAGAGACTTAAGAGAACAAAGTCAGTTTTGTGCGAATCTAAGCGTATGGTATCTGTGATATAGACTTTTTTGAGATAAAAAAGCCAATAACTAGGAATAACAGATTTACTCGATAAAAATCATGAAATCCGCATCACTGGCTCGATCGAGAAAAAGCTTTAACTGTGGCAAAATTCTTCTCTGCCCCCTTCATTTTTTCCAACAGTTTGAACCTTTCTTGTTAATCCTTGCTCTGTGAAGCATCCCTTAAAGTTCTAGAAAAATTAAGTACAAGTCTGCGATAAAAATTGGAAAACTCACAAGGAATGTTGCTAATAATGAAACTAGATGAAAAGAAAAACAACATTCTATTAACGTTGACATCAACACAACAATCTAATAGAGACACGTCAAGAATGAGGGCTAATTCAAAATGTGGATAACTTGAAATAACGACAACGATATTTTATTTACCTGACAAATACAGTTTTACGGATTTTATGTATTTGACACGTTATATTAGTTTTGTAGACTCGTTATTTTTCCAATTTTATGAGTATTGAGGACATCAATCCAGGTGATTGTAGATCGATACGTCGTTCTTTCCAGCTTGAAAAAATACATTTTCGCCAATAGTAGACCTATTTATCACTAAACTACCTATATAGAGTGATTCATAACAGAAGTGGATTAGAGTTTAGCACCTCAACTTTCACTTTACACTAGAGACTAGACTATGGTGGAAATTAAAAGGGTTCTTACAAAATGATTTATGTTTTAAAGTTAACGATATTGCCATGTTGGTATCTATTGTTTAAATGCAGGTAGGATATAACACTAGGATGTTTTGTAGAATGAACGTCGATAAGTTTAATAGAAAGTATTTGTCGGTTAAACAACAGCAACGAAATATTCTAGGCTCTAGGGTACAGAGCAAAAACTCATTGTTAACAAAAAGCTAGTAACTTGAAGGATTAACGATGTATATTGTAGATGAATTGAATATGCTTTATCTCGAGTAATTAATATGCCATTCATAAACGAACTACATCCATGGTGCTTTCATTATAATCACCCTTTTCGTGAAAGGAACTTCTAGTAGAATGCCACTCATTGACATATGTAGGTAAATGTTTACCGAAAATAACGTATTGCCAAATAATGAAAAAATACATAGCCAAATATACAGAATAATGAATAAAGACAGGAATTACTACCGTATTATTATGTTTTTTGAACAAAAAATTACATGAAATATAGCTCATTTTCCTGTAAATTCAGCCTTATCTACTAACATGATCTACATAATTTTGAACGTATTCAATTCGTGTAGTTTTTAATAGACCGGAAATTTTGATTTCAATCTCAAACTATACAAATTTGTAACTCAATTACCAATTTTATACAGGCCATGATAATAATCTATATCGTAGTTCATGAATTGATTAATGAACATTATCACGAAACCTTTGTTAACTAATCATGTATAGGATAAGGCAACTATGCCTTGAAATTTAGATTAAACCTGAAGAAATCAGCTTTAATATTGGTTAAAAGCGTCTAAATATCCTCCATTCACCGATTCGGTAGCAAAATTTACCAAAAAAAATGGTGATTTAAGACAAAAACTTTTTAGAATCCGGATTAAAGATCAATAGTTCGGCTCGAAAATCGAGCGAGTGAGTAAATAAGTAGTCCCCTTTCAAGTAATAAAGTTTGGTAAAAGAATGATCCGAACTGAAATGATGAGACAATATTCAGGCAACCAGTAATACTTCAACAAGTGTGTAGAAGTGTATACTCTTTCGAACTATAATGGTTGTATTATTATCTGCAGAAGTTACAAATTGTACCATAATGCAGCTCATTATGCAACAAGTAAATTGATCAACCGTTGTACTGCATTTTTCGAGGCCTAGCTCGATATTTTTCAAGATCAAATCAATTTTTATATGACTATTTTGAAGTATTGTAGAGAAAATAGTTTATACAACAAGATTAGAATGCGGTCATCGGTACATTCGTGATGGTCGTTATTCTAATCTCGTTGCATAAATATCTTCTGTACTCTGAACAAAATTCAAATAGGCATAACATGCTTGAATAAGTTATTGACTAAATACCATAAGACCGTACATAGTTCATTTGCTTTTCCAATTGGATACAATTAAATCAACAATTATAATAATTTATTCTTTATTATGAAGACATAACTGGATGCTTCATGTTTGTAATTTCCAGGGTTTGTTCTACCTTCAAAAAATGTTATATTATGTATATCTAACATTATGCATTACTGAGTCCTTTTACTGTCTGTCTGGATTCAATTTACTTGTATAAATTCACATATCTACCCTATTATTTATTCCAACTTTTTCACTTATTCACACATAGTTAGTGGTTAGCTTTTTGAAATCTATTAGCTCTGGAGCTTTTCTCAACTGCTAATATTTTGATCTACTGTTCGTAACCCTCTACCTATTGGTGTTGGAGAAATGATCTTTGCAAAGTCTAATACGAACTGCTTGGAATTTTCACTTCCATAAATGCCTATTTATTTTTGACGTCGTATTTAACTGAAATCACATATAAATCGCTCCTCTCCCACCTGCAGATCGCTTTAATTGCCATCAATTTCCTAATGTCCTGACACTCATGTTAAGGTAAGTTTGTTGCCTTTTAAAATAGTTCCAGAAATTCACGATTAATTGCATAAAGAATCTTAAATTCAAAAATTATATCTATAATGTGCGACTGTATATTAAAAGAAGTAAGAATGCACAACAAAATTATGTTTAGTAGAACTTCTATTGTTGTATTTTCAAATAAATGATTTGGTTATTCATTTCCTCTGACTTTCCAGCTTCTAAACTTCTAATTGAACCTCGTATTTTTCCGATACCGTTATTCCACCAAGTTGTCCGCTTTTATTATAGTTAAATAGCTTATTGATTTGTTTATTTTCAAAGAAAAATAAGATTTACATTTCATGAATAAATTGTGGAAATGGAAAATTTAAAAAGCATCAACCATGAAAATATGGAAACTCACACAACATTTCTTGTTTATTTTACTCAATATTACTGTAATATTACATATATTTTTCGTAGTATCATCCATTGTTTCATTATTATAATTATTCATGATATAAAAGAGCTATGCAACACTATATAGAACAACTGGATATTTTGGGTCAACCATGTAAAATGTATACAATTTTTGTTGATTTAATTGTACAAACATAAATGTAAACACCGGGAATTTTATACGGCTTCTATTATAATAAATTTGGTAAACATTATAAAAATCTGTTGTTATATAGAACTCGTTATTTTAACAATACTGATTGGTCGTTAATATTGTTTGTCGATTGATTTATTACTACAGTTTGACTTGTACACCTACAGGCTATAGAAAAGAACAAAAAAAAATAACAATCAACTTTTATTTATAAACTTTTATATTAATCATTAAAGAAACATTGACATAGTCCGGCTATCAAGGTTTTAATAATAAAAGCTCGAAATCTCATTTATTTATTTGTTCTTCTGATTAAATGATCATTTACCTCCCGGTTGTTTTTGTCAACAACTTCAACAAAATATTTGAGCTTTATTGCTTTATACAGAGTGTCCAGCTATGGAGTATACAATGTCGCATTTTCCAGCAAACTAATAAAGCGATTAGAAAAATATTTCTAGGATTTATAGGCTGATCCCCAGGGAACGTTTTAACAAAATTTGTACCTTGCAGTTCATTTGGAAGTTGGTTGAAAAACGCTCGTCTTTGATAATGTTGCGATTTTCGAAAACGAGCTAAGAATGACTCGAAAACTCCCTAACAGTGTTTTTTCGTTTCCCTCCATAACATTCTAGAGAAAATGCCCAATGAGGAAAAAAAATCAATGTTGGGAAGATCTTTGAGCTTTCCGACCGACTTCTAAACGAGTTAGAATATTCTCCAAATTTGTAAAAGTTGTCCAAATTGCTCTATTAGTTTGTAGGAAACGACTAAATTGTATACTCCCAGGACAGCCTGTATACATCGTATACAAATAAATCGGATCTTTGGTGGGATCGTTACAAACCTGAACTTCAGTGCATTTGCAGATGAACGTGTCAGATTAGATCGAACATTTTGTGATATTATAAACTGGTAATACAGTCTAAATAAAACGATAAAAATTTAAAAACATCATTTATTATTATCTATACAAACTATATGTTATATGCGAGTGCAATAATTATTTAAAATAAATAAGATTTTATGTGTAATAAAGATTCTTGTTGTCTTTATCTTTACTATTATTTAATATAAATAGCATAAAAAGCGCAATGAAAGCGTTACTACATGCAATAATATCTAAAATAAAATCGACAAAATAAATATGAAATCTATAGATCCATGCTATATCCAATACAAAACGTATATAAATCATCGCTAAACATATAGGAAAGTTGCTAACAAAGTTAACAATCGATATTAACAGAACATAATGGGAATGACTGTAGGTTTCCTCATTGAAAATTTGTGAGAATATAAACAATATAGTAACAACAAAATATAACGCTAAATTAATAATATCACTACCTGGTGTGTAGACTTCATAAACAAATTCATCAACATAGAAGTAGATATAAACAAAAAATGTGCATATTAATAATGGTAAAAACATTAGAGTATTTAACAACCAATTATATTTAAGATTTGGACGTTGACAATAACGATTAAAAAACCAAACAATATACAACAATGTACCGTATGTACGACTTAAAGCATTCAACATTTCACCAACAACAATAAAATGTTTTGACCAATAAAACACACCAGTTATTGTACTGATTTGATGGATGATCTTTTCGGATAATGCAAGAAGATTCAAAAATGCCCACATTACAACAATAAAATTCGTTCTAGTTTTAACATGCTGTCGACGTAATAAAATTATAATTATTGTTAAATACGATAGTACGGCTAATAATTCGAAACTTGTTAGGAAACTGAACGAAAATCGTCCATACTTTGCATCGAATTCTTCTTGTTGTTTCAATAATTCATTCCGTTCTAGTTCGAGGACGTAGCGGGAATTCGTCTCGTCGGCCTCTTGCATTTTCGTTGTTATATAATTATTGTCCATTTTCTACCACAAAATTAATAATAATAATAATAGTAACAATAATAATTCACTTTTCGTGTGGCACTAAAGCAATCTTAGTTGACACTAGTGAAGGAATCTGGAACAAGATTGAGCAAATATTGAAATTTTTTATCGTATGTCAAAAGTTCATTATTAATTAATACTGATTTGGGTCACACGCTGCTTATTTATGATAATTTATGATTGATAAAATGTCATCAAATGATTGATTCTTTAACAAAGTTTATCGTAGTTTAGAAGCAAACAACTAGGTTTATTTTTCTAATCGAAAACTGCAAAATTCGTAAATTGCAAAGAGGGGAATTTTTGAACGAAAGTTGATAACAGAGTATAAGGGGGCATATTTCTACTATTAAATTCTTATTTATCAATAAATAACAATACAAAGGTGTCTATTTTTATATAGCCCCACTAATCCGAAGCTCTCTTAATCCGGATGTCCGTGTAATCCGGACGAAATTAAAAAAAATTACATTATAACCTTACAAACCACAAACCGGACTGAGTTGATCGCGTCGTTACACATTTTTGTATTTGAATACCACGGTGGATCCCTCACCAAATGGACACGTAAAAAGAAGGCTAAACGAGGGTGCATTCGTTAAACAAAAATATCTGTTTTTTAAATTAATTCTGAATTTAAATTCAATTTTTGTTATAATGCATGTTTCATAACTCAAAAGGTTTCGTGTTGCTTAGTGTTTTTTTTTTAATTAGGATTAGCGGAGCTTTACTATACATGTTAGATCACTCCCTAGATGGTAAAAGTGTAAAATCTCGATTCTGATTCATTATTAAGTTATAACTTACTTAAAAATGCCTTTATATGGATTTACCTCAATGTTAGAGACGTTTTTAATAGTTCAGTTAGAGCCAGGGCCGCACTGGAAGAGTTTGGCCCTGGCGGATATTTATTATTACATATATGTATATCTAATTGTCTAAGATTTTTAAAATGTATAAAAATACCGGGTGTGCCTTGACGATGGGGCATTAGAAGGACAAGACGTTGATAAAATTTTGACTAGAACCGTTTCTCCACCTGAACTTGCTCTAGAAAATGTTTTCGTTATTCTAGCAACCTTTGTTATATGAGGTAGTACACTTTACTTTCTTATTTTAAATAGAACGGTACTTTTTCTATTGAATTTTGGAATTCTTTGATGAAATCGAAGAGGACTCTGGTCTAGCGCGGAAGGTTTCTGACTTTTATTGTTAATAGAAGCTTAAGTTTGTCCGATTAAAAAAATCATATTTTTGAAACTATTACCGCTGAAAAGTTGAAATTTGAAAATCAAGTATCACAAATGATGCAATTTCTATCAAAGTTCAAGTTTAAGTGTTTCTTTCAGGCAATTTAAAATTTTCATTATAAATCAAAATAACTGAAAATTGTTAGTGCTGAACCACAAGCCATACTATCAACGTCCCCATCGATTTAACCATAGAATCCAAAAATGCAACAAAAAAATGCCGTTTCATTTCAAATAAGAGAGGGGTTGCTAAAACAACAAAAATATTTTCTACGGATTTTTTAGGTTAAAAGGGGCTCCGATCAAAATATCATGAACTTCTGTACATCGTCTAAATTTTAAACAATTGTGTGGCCCCTCTAAAGACACTTGGCTCCAGAGGAAACATTCGCCTATACGCCCTGTCCAGTCCGGGCCTGGCTAGAGTGCAAGGACGTTCAAGAAAAGCATTTCAAATAGGTACGTAGGGACCTTCTTACGACTTGCATCCAAATTAAAATTGACATATCACGAAAACAGGTATGCAATACGAACGGGCGTAATTTCTCGTCTTTGCAATTTGAACTCTGGTTTCATTTTAAATCAACGCTGCACTTGGAAAAAGAATAATTCAAGCCAATAGATCGAAAACATCGATGCTTATGCTCGTTTACCTTTTTAAAATTAATAGGATTTTTAGAATTGAATACCAATTAAGGAAATTTCTTACAATTAGATTTGGAGAATTTTGTCCCGTAGTAGACTAAAAATCCTTACTGAATTATTGCCTTTCAGGCTCGTTTAAACAACTGGGCATAAACAGAATTTCCCCAATATGATTTCAAATATTCCATCCTTAATTAGATTCTTAATAAGCTATTTCTATTTAGACGAAGTGACGTGTGTGGACTATTATTATAAACTTGTTTTGTTATTGTTTCTTTTCCTGCCGGTCATCTTTTCAAAAATAGAGCATCGATTTTAATTATAATTAAAAACAGGTAAATAATAATAAAGGAATCTTTAACTTAATAAAGGCTATTATTAGAGCGTTAAACAATAGAATGGAAAATTACGGACAAGGTCCTTTTGTTTGTTTGATTCTTTACGTTTTGATGGTTGATTTTATTCTTATTTTTTTCCAAGATTCACGTCATTTCTATATAGATTTGAATTAATTAATTATAATTAAGACATTCGCTTGCAATTTTTTTACGTGGTAAATTTGTTAAAAAAACAAACAAACAAATAAACCAAGGAAAACCGAAAAATTGCATATAGGCTTGAATGTATGGCGAAACTGTGCGTGCAGATAATGATGGTTTTTAGAAATTTTGGAAACCAAATTGAGCTTATTATAAGAATTAATCATACAATAGGAAAACACCATCAGAAAATTCCATCAAACTCAACAAAAATGTGTCTAATTTGTTTACTTGAAATAATAGGTAAATTACAATATTTCACTGTGCAGGACTGAAAAATTTTAAAATAATCATCTAATTTCCAAAATTTTGAAATCCATACTAAAAAAAATAAAAATATGGTTGTGTTATTCTTAATTAAGTATTGCGCCTTAATTGACAATCAAGTCGACAAAACTGTTACCATTAATCTTATTTATTTTAAACAACAATTGCTAACAATTCAAAGCAATTAAGATGCGAAATTACTAATGTTTGAATGTAAGTTCCTTCCGGATTTTTTTTAATTAAATGTCATTAAACAAGATCTCTTAAAGTTATCGTTAAAAGCTCAATTTTTGAATAAAGATGTAATAGGGTACTTAAAAGAATAAAATAAAATACACTAACACACTTTTCACACAACAATGACAGCAATAAATAAAGATTTATAAGGATGTCCTAGCTTCAACTACAACTTACTTATTTGTCGTTAACTTAAACTGAATTTTTCAAGTTGCCGTCACATAACACAATCACTAACTGAACTTTTTTTGATATCGTCAAGACGTTGATGGCTTGTTTTCTTGCGTAGTTACCAACCTTGACCGCCACTAGTTAAGACAGATTTTTCATACTGAAAACTTGTCCGACATTCATTCCGCATTTATATATTATGTAAAATAGTTATCTACTATCTCATTTCAATACATTTATAAGTTGTATCGATAACATCATGCCTCTTATTTCCTGGTTATTACACTTGCCGAGTTCGACTATAACGAGGTATATTAACATATTAAATGGATTTTTTTTATAAAAATTGTATATTTCTTCGCCAGTTTAAAGTTCGTTTCATTATTGGCAGTAGAATTTAAAGAGAAAAAAAAGTAATAAAAAGTTGGAATTTTCACTGCATATTGAAATACTTCAATGTAGACTTGTAACTCTTTTATAAAATTGCTACATGTGTATAATTTAAAAGTTAAAATACTTTGCTGCAAAGAAATTCATATAAATATAAAAACTTACGATACTCGCTTAAACGCTCCAACTTTTTCCAAGGAAATTGTGTATAGAATCAATCACTCTTTTAGGTCGGGTTGTAATAACCTCCATATCTATTGCATTAAATAGCTTTATGATAGTAAAGTTCATCGAAGGATAAGAGTCCATAGAAGTCCATATATTCTCTCGAAACACTCTTGTGTTCCTTACGATAGTGTTCATTTGCCTAGTAATGCTCTTTGAGGGAAGTTTTCCATATTTTCGTCTATTTATAGTCTGCCAGGTATGTATGTACGTTGATATTATCCGAAAAATCGATGACCTAAACTGACTCTAACGGAACTTTAATATTCTTTCTATGTTTGACGATCTAACGTGAACAGTTTCAACTTTAGTGTTAAGTCTTTTCTGCATTTAAATTAGCTATTTCGCTACACAGATGTGACATTTTACTGGAAACAATAAGATGAACTTTTGATGCTGGACTAATATGTTTCTTAAAACAAATAAAAAAAGTGAATAACAAATGTAAAGACTATTGTGAATGTTTGATGTTTTGAATGTTGTAATTTGTTCATATCTATTACTTGGGGTCGTTGCATTCTTGATAACAGCAAATTTTGCTGTTAAACCGTCAGAAGGGCAATAGTTCAGGACCTAAATTATTTTGCTGTGATACACTGTTGCTGCTGTAAATATGTCAAATTCGAATGAAACTCCTATTAGTTGGCGGGCAATTCGAATAATACTTTAAGGATTCGTAGGGTAGTCCCCAGAGGACATTTTAGCAAAAATAGGACTTTTTACGTGTATAGCTGACTAGTGAAAATATTGACATTGCCTGAAAAAAGTCGATTTTTGACCAACTTACAAAGGAGCTACGAGGTCCTACTTTTGCTAAAATGTTCTCTGGGGACCACCCTACGAATCCTTAAGGTTTCATTCGTATTTGGTACATACAGCAGCAACCCTGTATAGCTCTTATCATCCTATTGAGAAGTTTTTATCCCAAATCTTTAGCTTCTAGCTCGTAAAAGGATACTTTTAGTTGAATTTTTTCTTAAATTAGACACTCCTAGTCCATATTGGACTGATTTCTTAACTTTTTAATCTATATTCTAAGATATGTTCATTCTAAATCGTCAAATTTTAATTTATCTCTCTCTCTTTAACATTTCAGTATTGATTTTAAGAGATTTTGGTTTAGTTTAGATTTCATCCTAAATCATCAATCTATTTGATAATTTTGCCATTAAAGCTTGTAAAATTGCAATGATTATAATTTATTAGACAAGGGCAGCTTTGAGCGGGTAGAGGGTGACTATATACCCAGGGCGATTGACATATGAATTTATTTTTTAATAATTGATCTGCCGTCACTATCGCCATACTCGCTAGGGCTGGCTCTACATTAAGTTGATCTTATTGTTGGAATCAACTTTGACACTTTTTCTTCAGGGTTTGATATTCAATTCTGAAATGGAAACAATTTCAGTCGATTTTCGAGCTGTATTCTTTACTTTTAGTCTGAATCTTACAAGATTATCGTTCTTCACCTTCAATTTTTCAAATCTAATTCGGATTTGAACACATTTCTTTTCTAAATCATCAACTTATGTGCCCTCAATTTACTGAGTATCTCTTCAAACTAATTAGGAGCCCTTTTTTCGTTGTTTACATATTAGTTCTTAAGCACTAAAATTGTCACACTCAATGTGAGAATTTTTATTCTGACGATAAGCCAGATTTAGTTGTAATTACATTAATATAAAGCTTAAAAAAATCGTTAATTATTGTTCAGTTAACATGTATCGAATTTATATTTTCTACACGTTGTTAAATAGTCAATAAATTATAAATAACGAGTCATAAAAGCTCATCAAAGTTTCCGATTATCTCTCCAGAGGCTATTTTAACGAGTTGTTATTTCCACACGTGCCAACTAACCAACCATGAACAAATGAATTTAACACGATTTCCTATCAAAATTCCAACATTTTATATTCTTGTATAATCGACAACTGGAAAATCTTAAATTGCCAATCTATAAAAATATAACCTGGGGATGTTTGCTTGCAATCTTCCTTCAATAAACATTGATTTTTGTTCAAATTATCACATACTATAAATGAAATCAATCCTCATTTTCCCACCTGAATTCACACACAAACAAACATACTGATTTAGTAGCAATTCGATCTTGTTGACCTGAATTGAATAATTGTAGAGCTTGCCGGTTCTTCTTTCAAATAGTATCTCTTCCTTCTACATGTAATCTTCAAATTTCGATCAATGTTCGAGGAGTACATTAGCAGGATTTCAGTAGAAAGGTTTTCTGGTAAAAAATCAATAAAATACGTCACATCTTATTAAAAACTATAGAAGAAACGTTATAGTAGCAATTTAAAATGATTAAATAATTACATAATTAAATGATGATGCAGGAATTTTACTTCAGCTAAAAGTCTAACGGTTACATCCTGAATTGTACGTTTTTACAAGAATGGAAAATTATGTTGTCTCGAATACTGTAGCAGACGTAAAGCAGCCGGTTGTTTTGAAGGATTTCAACTTCTTGTCTGATCCTAATCAAAAATTATAACGCAAAACTCGAATTTAAATTAATTAATTAATAGGGTTTATAATTAATAAATAAATATCACAACAAGGCTATTAAACAAAAAAAGTACTTCCTGTCGAAATATTTCCTTCAAAAAACAAAAGTCTGTTCTTAATAGTCTACCATTTTTCACTATAAGACAACACCAATTTCCAACGAGTTTAATTAAGAGAGAAAGGACACTTTTAATTTGCCACACGCAATAGAAGATATTTGAAGTAAATTAAACACAGACTTTTCTTCAGCAACAAAAATAAAATGGGCCTTGTACATTTTTTTTTTCAGAGTAACAGCTTATTTTACGTGCCCTTGATAGGCGATAATAATGAACTATTTCGATTATTTGATAAAATCGTGTCGTTTTATTGTCCAATAATAAAAACTCCTGTTTTTAATTATAAACTCAAATAGAATGTGGAGAGATTTACGATCTTCAAATATGAAGTTGTTATATTCAATGTTGTTAGAATAGAATGCTTATAATAATAATAATAATAAAAAATCGGTCTTTATAGCCTCATTTATACGTTTTATTGCCTATGAGGGATACATTAATAGCCACCCTTTATATTAAATTGGAGTTTTCACAAATACTTTTCGATAGAATACAATGATTTTTAGAGTGATTTTCTACAGCTTTATATTTCTTCCAAGATGATGAATATTACAAAATCAATTTCCTAAAATCTCAAGAATAGGTTTTGTTAGTAAGACAATCGATTTATATTAAACGATAAACGCTTATCCAGGCGGGCAGTCAAAGTTTTATTATAAATTAAAGACATCCCCTTTGTCCTTTTATGATAAAGGAAGGAAGAACATTGAGTCATTTATGTCACTTTTTGTTAGTAAAACGCTCTTAGACTGAATATTCTTACGACAATTTTACTGGCCAAGATTAATTACCTTAATCTAGACAATTGACAAGTGTTTCAAATTTTCAATGCTGTGACTTATCTCATTCAGAAATGTTAGTTTAGTTATATATTTAATCAATTTATTGAGGACATGATAAGAAAATCAATATCAGGAATTAAGAGTTGATGGGGAATTTTGCGCTAAATTTATATCAATCGATAGAATTTCTGCGATGTTTCTCTGGTTTTAAGCGAATAATAAAAGTGGGCATTTTATTTATTTGATATGTGAAGACTAGACAGTTTTACAAATATTTCTGCTAGACTTTTCTCAGAAGTTAAGTTTAATCTGGATTTGTCGATAATTATAATTTAACCTATTTTCTGCTAAAATGCTGACTTTTCGGTTGGGCTTTACAATTTTCTGTCTTAAAACGTCAGAATTTCATCGAATTTGCTAGTGGAACCTCAAAAGGAAACAGTTTTGAACAAGAACTTGGTTCTTTAAAGTAAATTCTTGTCGTAAATTATTCATTTTCAACAAACTCTATTAGTAGAATTAATGCGATTTTTAAGTACAATTTTCGATTTTAATTCTAGATTCTAATGTCTTTTTGTCCAAAATTATCAGTCCTTTTTGTAAATTTTACAAATAGGCTCGTTTTAAAAACGAAAGCTCTGCAACACTGGATGTATGCTTTTTTAAGGGAGAAACTGACGACTTTCTTTCGGATCTTTCAATGTTAAAAAAACTCGATTTATAGTCAAAATTGATTGATTCGATTATCTGGAACGATGTCAGCCACTTGTTAAGTGATTGAAAATCCGTCCATATATGAATCAGCACAAATTTTATAAGCGACAAGTAAATTGATGAAATTTATTTGCTTTTATTATCGCGCAAACTAGAAATTTCTGTCATTAATTCATATACAAAATTTCTATTTCATGTTTATTGAAATAGAAATTTTCAGCTTAATTCGAATATATAAAACAATATCGGTTTTAGTTAGTTAAATTAAACCCTCCAGATATACTGTACGGTTCGGTGAAATTATCAATTCCAAGTCAGTTAATGAATCGTATCTAGAAATTGCAATTGTATAAACAAGCATCTAATTAAACAAATAATTGTAGAGAAGTTGAAAGTTTAAATCAACTTTTGATTGGTTCAGTTTTTTTTTAAAACAAAACTACTTGTCAACATTGTGTATGAAACTTTCTGCATGATATAACTTTCTCATTTGAAACTGTCAAAAAACTTGAATTTTTTGTGGAAGATAAGATTGTGGTGTATCTTATTTTATTATAGAAAAAATAGAAGATCAACGTCAATCAACGAAATAAACTTGTTGTTTTCTAGTGAAAGATCAATGATGAAGTATCGACAGATGTTGAGTAGAGCTTTCATGTCTGAAAAGTTCTGACTTTTATATGAAAGAGAAAAAAGGCACAAATCCGTACAGATATTACAATTTTGATAACTTACATTTTCTATTTTCTACACCCTTGTAATATTGGTAAAAGGGTTTCAATAAAAATCAAGATGAGAAGTGTCTTAATATGTGAATTTTAGATTAAATCCAGTTATGGATTAACGTTCGGATACTCAATACTGTTTAGAATATGAGTTCACATTTAATAAGAACAGTATCGTGAATAATTTCAATCTAATATTCAATTTGTAGTTTGGTTTATCATGATATAGAATTTACGACCTTTATCGTCCCTATTAAAAGTTTGTTATAAAATAGAGTAAATAGAACTTATCCAATAGAGTAACTAATTAGTTTTAAACAAATAAGTGTAGCCGAAATAGATGCTTGAAGGTGAAATTTTTGCGAAACTATAAGCGAGTAATGAAGCTATCTAAACTTTATGTCTAGCACATAAGACTGCTATTTATATACATATAATTATGTATTATAATGAAATAATTCTACTATTTAACGGGAATTATAACGATCTAAGTTATTTCAGTTACAATACAGAAAGACATTTCTCAACTCCACACACATACATACAAATGTTAGCTACTGATATCTGATAAGAATAATTTAACACTCCAAGGCATTATCGTATAATAATTTATTACAAACGCTTAATCATACCGTCAAATTGCCACATCACCATCTCTCCTAACGATATTTGATCAATCAGATATTATTTTGCAAATTAAGGGGATAGTTTGAAACGTTAATATTGTTGTTTTAGGGATAATACAAGTGACCCAGTTTAGTAAATATAAAGGGACAACAAAACACACGATTTCATACGATAATAGAATTGTTTAGTGAATGATAATATAAACCCCTTTATTTACATATTTGTTGTTCATCAACTTATTTCCAATGGAAATCTATCAAAATTATTTGAAAACAGAATTAATTCCGACCGGTGTAATCTAAATTTATCTTAAATTCTATTTTCACACAACAATGGTCATGGTAGAGGATAATTTAAAGGACAGGTTGATCCTAACAAAATATTTACACATAGATGATGTTGAAATTTCTTTAAATCATTTTTGATTTTCAGCAAGACTGCTTTTCGATAATAATCCATCATCAGTTGCATGTCAGAAATATTCACGCTTATATGAAATTCAGATACATAAACATTAGTTGTTTCTTATTATTTTTAACAAGCCAAATACGTAAACAAGTTCAATGATTAATTATAGGATGATTTTTGAGGATTATTGCCCCTTAAAATTGTGTGTACTTGGCCTGGAAATTTCTCTTTCCTACAATTCTGTCTCTAGTATTATATAGTATTAAGGGGATGCTGGAGCCCGGACTCTATTCAATGTCTGAAACAGTGCATTCGAAGGAGCGTAGATAGTTTCCGAAAAATCCAATTTCTGAAAATCAAAAAAGTTACTGAAAAATTAAAGAAAATTGTCTAACTTCTTCGATTTTACAAAATTGGATTTTTCGGGAACCATCTGCTTTTCGCCCATGCATAAGCTTTCAAACAAGCTGCTGTACGATTTTTTATCTTAAAAATTGTAGAAATTGCGTGATTTAAAAAAAAATTAACATGTCCCGACAATTTCTTGGGCACTGTGGAATTTATTGAGAATTTTCCAAAATGGAAAACTCTTTCGGATGCACCGTGAAACGCCCAATTCAACGCTGGTTACGGTGTTTGAATATCTCACAAAACAAGCTAGAAATCGATGATTAAAAATTGGCACTTTTCCGGTAATCGAATCAGATAAGCAAACTCATTCTCACCCTTAATAGCACGTTAATTGAAAACTGAAAATCTTCGCCTAATTGTTGGAGTTATAAACTGATTATAAAAACTCTTATTTATTATAAATTTTGTTGAGAATCTCTAAAACTTCGAACTTATTGTCAATAAGATACGCTCATGATTAATTTACATTACTAAAAGATAGACTAAAGATAATTTTTATTTAACTAATTATATTAATTTTGTTTTAGATTTCCTAAATATGAAGCTTCGATATAGCAGAGAACATTAATTAAACTTGGTAAGTACCTTAGAGTATCGTTTTCTTTAATTTATAAATCTTTTCTCGTTTCATTTAAATAACTTAAACTATAACGGAGATTTAATTAATTTAAAGTGTTTAGAAACTGCAATATTTAAATGGTAATTTATATTAAATGTTTTCTCTATAATCTAACTTTATCTGTTTATAATTTGTATGAATCAGAAACTCTGTTTTATTTGTTAATCAAATTAAATTATAAGTTTTAATAGAACTAAAGCAAATACAAAATTTCTATCATCTATTTTCAGTTAACTCAACTAATTAGATATTGAATATTAAAAATGATTTAATGGGTCAATTTAGTGTAAACTTCCGGTTCTATAATTAATACCTAATTGTTTGTAATCAATCAGTAATTAATTTGTTTCCGATAATTAATTTACAATAATTAATACTGTATTGATTTCTTGATGAAGACCAACTATGATTTTTGTAAGTTTTCTAAGAAAACTATAGTCACAAAAAATATAGATCCTCAATTAAATGATTAACAGTAAAAATACTGACTTTTACCACTGAATGTTTAAATATAAATTATAAATAAAAAATATCAATTATTGTTTATGCAAAAACTTGTTTTGTTTTTTATCATATTCAATCAATAAAACAGTGAATGTTGATAAATAGAATAACAGGTTTTATAAATAATTGGCAGAAATTTTTGTTTTAAGATGCAATAAATCATGATTCCAGAATTTGTAATTTTTGCTATTTCTAGGAAGAGTAGAAAGTTGTTTAATTGACTCGTCGATGTTAGTTTTAGGGAAGTTTAGAAACAATGTCACTATTTGTTGCTGAATTTACAATTGACATAGTGGTATAATTAAGTAGTAGCAAGGATCGAATTCACAAAGGGTTTTCAGTCAACAATTTCAGGAATATTCAAATTTACTCGCACCAGATTTGTTATATTCAATCACTTATCAATTGTACTAATCACTAGAAGGTTTATTTATTCTTGTTATCCTTAATAACGAAAATATTTGCCTATAAATTTGATATTACTATACACAATCGAGTTGAAAATTAGGTTTACATAAGGTCCAACTATTTGATTAGTTTTATAGTTTGTTGTAATGAAATATATTCGAAACTTTACGTGCAATAATTTATAAAATAGTTATTAACTTCTAGCAAATAAACTCAAAATAAATACCTCAAAACTCTATTACCACTTGTGTATTGTATATGTTGCAAATTTATTGAAATTTTAATAATTAATAACAATTAAATATTATTTTATTAAACAATAAATGAAGAGGATTCCAATATAAATAAAGTTTCATGATTTATTTGTCCTTCGCGGTTTGTTCAATTTTACAGGCATTCTCACCGAATATTATACAACAGCTCGATCTTGGCGTGTTATGAGTTAATCTTTTAAAGAAAACAAGAATAAGAACCCAGGCATTCTTTTTGTAAAGTTCAAGGTTGTGTTGTAGGATGCAGACTCCTACAAGGCTACAAATTCATAACTAATGTCGCCATTATAATTTGTAAACTATCGGGTAGACATAGAGGAAATATATGAAATCTGAAACTACAGACACGGAGCAAACATGGCCTTAATATTAGACCCCTTGCTATCACAGCATGTGTTCTACATAGTTGAAATTGAATTTCTGTCATTTTACTTTGATGTAGCTGTCGCATGTTCTATGTGTTGTAAATTTTGATAGGCTTCCTATCATTATACACGGTTTTGATTACAACTTCTAATGATTCAAGTCTATTATCTTCTTATCATCAGTTTTTTTTGGAGTCTTCGCATGTATTATACATTATAATATACAGTCGAAGCTTTATATAGTGAAGCTCTGTATAGTGAAAAGATCCCTATAGTGAAGTTTTTTCTAAGAATGGATCGAATACTATTTAGTCTAATGTAAAAATTATCTGTATATAGTGAAGTTGACGCTCTCTATAGTAAAATTTTTACAATTACCATCCTAAATTTCATCCACATTAGTATCAGTTTGCCAGGTTTTCTCGCTTTTGTTCTCACTTTCTGTTATCGGGATTACAAGTTTGTCTTGCAGTTTAGCATTAAAAATTGTGGGGTTTCCCAAAAATTCAGATTTTCTCGAAAAAATCATGAAGGACAGAAATTCTTCCTACTTCAGTCTTTTACAAACATTCGAGTAATAATCATGTCATCGAAACGCAAGTGTTTAACTTTATCCGAAAAAATCCAAGGCTTAGAAGATGTCGATAAAGGTCTCAAAAAAGTTTAAATAGCGTCCAAATTTAGAATTGCGCCTAGTAGTGTTTCTTTGATTGTGAAAAATCAAGAATCTCTTTCAAAGAAGAACAATGACTTTGCTTGTTTCGGTAGCTGTAACAGTCGCAACAGATTACGAGAATGTGTTTACAGTGATATTAACGAGGCTGTTTTAAAATGGTTTAAAGTGAATCGAGACCGAAAAATTCCTCTTTCCGGAACCATGATCAAAGAAAAAGCAATGCAATATGCAAAAGAACTGAAGAAAACTAATTTTCAAGCCAGCGATGGATGGTTGCAGTCATGGAAAAGTCGTCATGGTATTGTGCAAAAAATTCAATCCGGTGAAAGTGCAAGTGTAAATAACAATGACTGTGATAAATGGCGTGAAACTGTGTTAAAAGACCTGTTGACACGATATCGACCAAAGGACGTTTTTAACGCTGACGAAACAGGACTATTTTTTAAGTGTTTGCCAAACAGAACTTTAACATTCAAAAACGATAAGGCTTCTGGTCTAAAAACAAACAAGAAAAGAGTGACTATCATGCTTGGTGCTAATATGACTGGTTCTGAGAAGATGTGGCCTCTTTTAGTTGGCAAGTATAAAAATCCAAGATGTCAAATCCCTAAGAGTAGATTATGCTTTCAACAGGAAGGCCTGGATGACCCGTGAAATTTTCGAAAGTTGGCTAACGGCATTTAATAATGAAATGAAACAACAGAAGAGAAAAATGCGGTGGTAGTTGACAATTGTCCAGACCATTCGCAAGATTTAAAATTTATAAATGTAGAACTTGTATTTTTACCGTCAAAAACAACATCAAAGTTGCAGCCCGTGGATCAGGGTGTTATTAAAAATTTTAAAATTCATTACAGAAAACGAGTTGTAAAGAATTTCATTAGAGCAAGATGTAAGAAATGAGACTATATCGAATTGTTTTAAAAAAGCTGGATTTATAGACGGTAGCGACGCAAATTGAAAAGATGAAGATACGATTGTTTTATCTACTATGAAACTTCAGTGGGATGTGTTAAAAAACAGTGGACATCTAGCAACTGATTTAACAATTACCGATTACATAAATGTCGATAATGAAATTCAGGTGGTGGATATTTCAACCGATGAAGAAATTGTTGAAAGCGTCAAAAAAGTCTGAAAATTCTACTGAACTGGAAGAAATAGATGAAGATGAAGAGACAACAAAACTAATAGAATTTGAGGTATTGAATGCTCTAAAAACTTTAAAAACTGCATTATAACTCGAAGACAACTTTTCCGATCTCTATTTCAGTAAGATCAATAGTTTAGAACATTTTTTTCATACTAACTATATATTAAAGTGTACAAAGACGCAAAAAATTACAAACTATCTTCATAAATTGTAATTATACAATTGATATAATTATATAATTATATCAAACCAAGTAAATTAGGTATAATTAAAACATGTTTGTTTACATTACTTTGAAAGTCACCCAAAGAACCTGATTCTATTATTATAAAACGAGATAAACATTTAGCAAGGCCGCTTTTTATAGTGAAAGCTCTATATATTTCATCCAGAAAATAATCATAGTCCAGAAAAGAGTCATAGTTAGTACTGCCGACCGGGGGGCTTGGGGGGGCGGTTAGCCCCCCCCAAACCACTTAATCCGACCGGGTGATGGTAGCGGTACCAGTGTCCTTACAGAC
>JAZBGW010000361.1:0-27784 GCA_037464815.1 Mylabris variabilis | reverse complement strand
TTTTTTAATTATTAGTAATTACATGCTTGTATAAATCCATCAGCAGTAGTTAATCGAATCAATTTAAATGGATTCCTGTACAATCTACTATTGTTTTAGTTGAAATAACTTGCAGATAGTAAAATTAAATGATATTTCCACAACGATTATTAATTTTTTCTTTGGTTTCTTCTTCTATATAGAGTTGAATTCCTGTTTCTTTCCAGATGCAGTTCCCCTCCGGCGAGACGTCTTATCCCCACTATTTTCTTCGATTGCCAACACGCAAGCTCGCGACTCGCTGTGGAGTAGTAGTACTAATAGTAGTAATATTAGTAGTTGAGGAGCAACACATACAAGATTTCGTCGCCAGTCGACTTCACGTTTTCTAGTAGTGCTTCGGCGACATTAAACTCTCAGTTATACTTCGTACTTCTTGAAGACAACCGCCGTCTACCCGGTGTTTATTTTTATTGATAAGAAACAATTGTGGTTATTCTCAATTATTATATATAATAAACGCTGCTTCAACTTTCAACAATTAACGATTTTGAGTGAATTTATTGGACTTTAATTAGTGTGTGGTTGGTGTTATATTGAAGTGAACTTGCTCTTGGTATCAACGTTGTACACGAGGCAACAGTGAGTAAGCTCTACAATTATGTTTTTTTAATTTGAAGAGAATTATCGGTCTTGTGGTTCTTTTATTTTAATGGATTTACAAAATAGAATACGCGATTTAAAAACCACACGCTAATAATACGCGTGCTTTTTTTAAATCATTATTACATATAAAAACGGCTTTTATTATATTCGGTGTTTACCGTAAATGGCACTAGTCAACCATCAACAATACAATAGTCCGACGGCAACCACAATTACACTATTGAACAGATTCTCTTTACAATAAAATCTTTGTTATTTATCAATGGTGTACCTGTAGCTGAGACTTCAATAAGATTTTTGTAGTAGGTCTTTATATTATTGGCACAAAAAAAGCCACTCTTACTCTTCTACTATAATATTGTGTATTATAGTTTGGTTTATAATAGTGATCCTCAACCATTCTCATGTTCGTTTAGGTAGAGGTAGGAATGTTGTTGGAACTACTCCGACGGCGGTCTTGTTCAAAACCCAAAACCCAGACAGACACACCCAATAACAACAACAACAACAAAAATACCTTCATCATGTTCCTCTAATCTTACTACGATTACACACGTATTATCTACTTTAAGACTAATCTTAGAGTGTATCAATACGCGAACTTTAAATCGTGATTTATTAAACAGCATTATTGATAATTTTTTTTTAAAAAAATGCATGCACAACGGAAAGACCGACAGAGTAAAGAGGACACGTGGCTCTATAACAATGTTATCGTGTACATCTCCAGACCAGTAACGGCAGCCTTTGATCATCTCTCGTTGCTGCTTATCGCAGTCGTATATACGTGAACAACATGAATTCGATCAAAAATACCGCTACAATAAGAATCCTAAACAGAATTGTAGTTTGTTACTAATAAAAATCTTGATTGGTTTCGATGAAAAATTGAGTAAATATGCAAACAATTGAGAGCCGTTGAAAATTATGTAGCCGACTGTGTGTAACTATATTTTTTCCATTACATAATAGTATTTCTCACGAAAACCAGGGTCTCTTGAACTACATTTCAATACTCTATTAATTCTGATTTAAATCGTCCAATGCACATGTCATATTCGTATAATGTTCAATGTATTAATAACGGGTTAAGTCTATAAATCAGCCGACTCTTTTTTTGTTCAGGTAATACGTTATTAACATCTCAAGTTTGTGTGATGTGAGGGAAAATATCGGGAGCGGTTCATCCTGCTGGGCCCAAGAATATCATACATATATGCATATAGGTTGTTGCTCATAATCCTATCTCGCTTTTACATTTATTCTAATGCATATACGACCTTTTCATACATACAGGTAACAAAAGCTGTAATAGATTATCGCAACTTTAATAAATAGCTGAGTCATTGTAGAAGACATTGATGTGATATTATACCTAACTATACTTGAGACGATATTGTGAGATTGCACTTTTTTAATATCGTGTTTGGATTTTATCGAGGTATTGTGTGTGCCTCGTAAAATGAACTTTCATTTTATTATTCACACGTTTTTTTTTCGTGTATACAACGCGTCTCATGTAAATATGGTAAATAACAAATAATCTCGCTATAACTTCCATTTATCTATAGAATAAAATAATTGTTTTGAAATAGGAGAAATTGACGTCAGCTTTTTGGAATTTTGAATGAAAAATTTCTACTTTTAAAAACAAAAAATCTTCTAAATAAATAAATTGCAAAATTTTTGAATATTGGGAAAGGTCATTGCTACGGAATCCTCAGTCACAAACTTAAAAGTTGCAATAAAAGTTTGAAGGGAATACCCACAATTGTTAACCTAGTACAATAAACCTTTTTTCTGTAGCTTAGTGTATCGGATCGACAGTGTATAGTGACTTAACGGATCTGACTTAAGTAATAAAATTGGTCCACAATAGATTTAGTAGCAAACAATTATCCAGGGGTACTGTAATAAATTCTATAAATTAGTAAAAACCAGATTTTTTATAAAAATTTGCAAAAGAATCGGTTTTTTATTGAATCGATTGTGAACTAATTTTATTACTTTAGTCAGTCGCTTAAGTCACCGTACAGAGTATACAACTACCAATCCTTGGCCTATATTTTATAAGGGCATTTTCCGTATTTACAATTTTTGAATTTCTTTCGCGAAAAGAAATTAATTTTTCAAAAGGAAAATATTTTTATATTTAGTAGACTTCAATGGGATAATTTTTCATCCAATACTGCGTAATTTCCAAAAGTTGACGCCAATTCCACCCATCTCCAGAGATTGTAGAAGAGCGTTTTTACATCCCTTTCAAGTTCTAATAACAATTATTTTATTCTCTAAATAAATGAAACAGTTAGAGCGAGATTGCAGTTTATCATATTTACGTGCCTACATGAAAAGCCCTGTATGCGTATACCTATACTACTAATTTGTAGGGCAAATAAATTTGTATTTGACATCGAATTTTTTTGGAAGACAATTATGGCCTTTCTTTACTAATACTATGAATTATACCTGTAAATACATCTTTAGAAATTGTCTCAATGTCAGTTCTAATGATCCCCATGATAAACCATAATTATAGATCAAGTCAGTTAACAAGCAAAAACAATTATTGCAGTTCAATTCTGGATAGAAAAACGGCACAAGTTATAAGTGATGGAAAATATGACCTGTCTATAAGACCTTGCTTTTATCTTGATCTCCACACATCGCATGTTATATCTTGTGGTTTTCATTGTGTATTATTTTCTTGTTTTTATCATTGTTTATTGAACTCACCTTGTCTATAAACAATCCTAATCGAAAACCATTATCTCGATTTTGTTATGGTTCTATTAAAACATGACGTTTTTTTTTATTGTTTGTCCTCTTGTTTTCTTTCAATTTCACCCCCCTGCCTTTGTTGTTGTAACAACCAGTTGACGTATATCCACTAATTACATCTAGAAGAACTTGAATTGAACTTGTCCAGTTTAATTAATCGACAATTTTTCAAACTGAAGGAATTTTAATTAACTTGCACGATAATGAACACACAGAGAGAGATTTCTCTGTTCTTTACAACAAATCCCCACCAATTTTTTTTTTGTATATAGGTACCCTTAATTTTAAATATTAACCGAATTGATTTTACCGTACAAAAGGAAACTCTCAGGTAAGCTCCTTTAAATCACCCCTAAAGAAAAGGGTGAAAAGATCAAATCGTAATCCAACATCTGGCAAATACCTCATCCGATTAAGATTTATTGATTGATTAATTAAATTTCAATTTTAAAATCATGCGTTAGAAATGAAATATTTTAAATATTGAAAAAATATGTTATTTACTATTTGAAGCAAACTTTCTTTAATAATTATAGGTTCTTGCAATGTATTAAAAAAAAACCACTATATTGTGGTGTCACCAAATAGCAGGACGGTTTTAGCCAATTATTTACAGGTAGAAAAAATATCAGATGGCAGGTGCTTTTCTTTGTTCGATATCACTCATATTTAGTTTTCGTTCCATTGTCGATAAGGTGCCATGTAATTGAATTTTAACGTCATCAACGATCCCTAGAGTCATTCCATCAAACGTCGCCTGTTTATGCCATAGTAGTGACTTTAATTATGTAGAAATTTAACAACCGTAACTAAACTGAACTAATAAACGTAATACATTATACTTTAAGTCTATTATAGTAGAGATCTATGAAGAGTTACACTTGGAGACACGAAAAAAAAACGAATTGTCGCAATTTCTAATTCTTGTCATAGTGATGGATCATTTTTAGTTTTGCATAATTATAAATAAAACAATTTATGTTTTTCAATATTATGTAAATGTTATAAATAATTATTATTACTCATCTAGGAGATGATGATTTATTGTTAATAATTATTAGTTTACGCGTATTTCTAATGTTTTATTCATATGTTTATCAATCATACGATTTCGAAGTAAAAACTAAATTGATGACTAATTACTTTAAAATTCTCGACAGAATTTTATTGTTTGCCATAAATTTTTCTAGACCTAATGTTTAAAGAATTTGTATGTTTCAAAGATTAAAATCGTATCCCCAATTTTTGTCAATAGTTTAAATTATAATTCCACAACAAAATTTTCATTTATGGTTCCAACTAATTACAGTAATTACTAACTCTTATCGGTCTTTTCAAATCCTCCATCTATGACATATGGTTCTTTTTTTTTTTTAATACAAATTTCGGCCTTCTATTCACTTATCCGTTATGTCTATTTATCATATTTTTCAAATATATCACACTAGTTCCTTTTCATGGTGATGAAAAATTGTTGTTTCCTATATGGAGATATTTGAAAGAGATACTCTGGGAATTTTCAAGGGACTAGTTTTTTTTTTCGGGACATACGATGTTTGCATATCTACCCCTTTTCATATTCAAAGGGTTAAAAGAGAGAGGGTTAAGACGATGCTGACGTAAACGGGTATTAATGTAAAGTAGGAAACTAGTAGAATCTCGGTTCTGGCAAAGGGAGCATATCTGCTACCGTTGCCTGTCACATATGTTGGAGTTGAGGCTAGTTGATTTTTTACTTTTCTCTTTCTTACTGTTGTTGTGGTTGTTGTTTTGAAGGCCACCACCACTTGAAAAGGCAGTCATTCCTAAAACATTCTGACGACGTTGGGAACCCTCCACCTTACTTAATAATTTATTACCCAGTCGAATATGTACACGTATACCAAACATATTGTAGTTTCTCTTGCCTATTATTATTATTTTAATACACGATTTTATCTTCCTTTTTGATGGTTATAATAATTTTTTTAAAATAAATGTGTCGACAATGCCACTATTAGTGAAACTAATTCGATAAACGGGGTGTGTATAACATCATCGAATATTTGAATAATAAATGTACGATGATAATATCTAAAATTTCTGTTTTATCATAGGGATTTGAAGTCAAAATTTGCAGAACGTTCTAATAACTATTTTATTTTTTCGTATACCTCCCTAATCGTATATTATAGCGTAGAAAATTGCGTAGACACATACACATTCATAATGTAATTATCTTTAATCACAGGTAGCACCTATTAACTGTGCAGAAAGAGGGAATGTTTTATAAGTTAGACTTAATAGTTTAATGGTGCCAATTATGGAACAGGGAGCTGTTTTATCGGTGCATCGCAGGTAGCGTTGAATGCAATCACGTTTCTCGTGACCGGACCATCATAAATTCGTTGCGCGTCGAGAAATTCTGATCTCACCCCCTTTATCATCTATCCATCTGTCTATCCCTTTTTATAAATTATGAAGACTGGCCCTAATAATAATTATTTAGATTTTCCACTTTTTTGGCTGATTTATTTCCAGTTGTTGACTAACAATTTTTTTCCTGTCTTGGTTTTTTTCTTCTTCTATCCGTAATAACAACCAACAGGTTGCCGTAGAAGAACAATTAGGTCGGATTTCGTCTTCTGTCTATATGAAACTTGGACCATGACACCGCTTTCGCCTGACTGGATCACAATTTTGATCCATTTCGTTATCGTTCTTGTCTCTTATAACGACAACTATTTATAAGAACTGACTTGAATTGTGATCCAAAGAAAACTTGCCATAAATCTTTTGACGTTTGTATAGTTTTTTCTTACTGCTGATGAATTTCTTTAGATGGAAGAACAGTTGTTGAGCCACGAGACATGCAAGAAACGAGACAATGTTTTTAAATTTTTATAATCTTGCTTTATTTATCTGTTTGTGTCGGCTCTGGTTTGTTTTTGTTCCTTTTTGGAAAATTAAAAAAATTATTCCTCTGTTAAATGATGCGTAATTGCATTTTATTTTTTATTGGTGTAATATGTGAGTGTATATGTGTATGTGTGTATGTATCTGTCTCGTTGGAATTTGTGATAATTTTATCACAAGACAGTCTCGTTGCCTTGAACTAGTGCAATAACCCTTCCGCTGTAGGAGGTATAAGTTTTTTTATGGACGAAAGCACCAAAGCATTAATGAAACCAAAAAAGTTGAATAAAATTTCAAAACTAGACGAGATCAAAGACCATAAGAATCACAAACGAAACAACAATTCACCTACAACAACATCAATAATAAAATTTTTAACTGTTCTTTCTGTATTTGTTGTGGGTGATTCTATTGGAAATCTTTGTTTTGAAAGGGGTGCCTCCTATGGTTTCAATACTAATACGCAATCAAAATGGTTGCTAAGCAGGGCGGCTTTCTGCAACTGCAGGGAGTTAACACACAAATCGAACTTAATGTTATGTGTGTGTGTGTGTATATGCCAAAATAAGGGGGAGTTGGCAGGAGGAATATCACGGATCGAGGGCCAAGGTTACTGCAATGCCAATTGACGAAATGTCTCTCCCCTCGTTGTCGTCGTCGTCATCGGCATCATCGTCACAGCTTAGCGACTCATATGGTGACGTCACCCATCCATCATGGCCCCTATTTACAATTACACACATCTTGTATGGTGTATGGAGTAGTATGGTGAAGTACCTATTACATTATACAGGATGTCATTCTTTCTTTTTTTTTCTTCAGGATAAAGTTGTGTAGTAGTTATCGTTCAAACGAAAAATTGTTAATCCCCTTTTTTCCATAAATATCATTAAATGCCAATTATTTATAATTAGATTTAATTTATCGACATTGTGTTGCAAGTTTTTTTAAAATAATCATAATATTTAATGGGATACCAATTGTTATTTTAAATGGGAAATAAACATCAATATTTTTATAGTTGGTAGATTTCTGATTTGACAGGAATAAGATCTGTTGTTACGTAATTCATCCAACCCCATGTTGTGTTGTGCATACATTAAATTGAAGACCCTAGTGTTTTTCAAAGCCTAATCCTAGTGAAATTATGTTTAAAATCAAGTTTTACATTATACTATACAGAACGAGAGATAATTTGTGCTTTAAATACTACATATCTGTAGTATTTCTGTACAATATTATCTTGATGGTTTTTATCATCTTGCCTATTTACAATAAACATATAAATGTACGCGCACATACGTACACACATGTCTGGAGGCGATGCAAACATGCCATATGTTTATTTGTTGTTGTTGTTATTGTTGTTAACGGTTTTCATGTAAAATTTTTAATGTAATTTAATTCTTCAAACACATGCAGTGTTGATGATGCATGTGAATTAATTCACAGTAAGTACCAAATACAGATGGTGACGTCTATTTTGTTATACATATATTCAATTTGTGTGCTCCCTCATTTTAACCTTTAACCGATTTATGCCTGTCGGGCCTTTTCACACGTTTATTAAACGTAATTTTTAGTTCATTTTAATCTCTTTTCTAACATAAATATAGATATAATACACACGAATACCTATACATAATCGCTACATTATAGTTCATTTCAATGTAACTACCATCAGCTAGCAGTTATTCAAATTATTGTAATTGTATTACTAGTTAATTGCAGATTAATAATGCAAGTTAAATATAAATATGGTATATTAACACTTAAATCTTTCACATACCGGAAATTATTTCTCTGTATAATTCTCTAATAGGGGACTAATTAACGCAACAGCTAATAGTAAGGAATGTTTAATAATATGAAATAATTGACTCCTGGTCATTTAATTGAATAAAAAATATCACTATTAAACAGAGCATAACCGTTTATATTTGTTTGTTTGTTTGTTGTTATTGACTGAAAAGTTTAATTTCAAATGTGAGTGATTTTGAACAACCAACTAGTTCAAGATCAATCCATAAAATACAATAATTAACTATCTCTATACCTATGTATGTATATTAATTAAAAAAGAAAAGTGTTAAATTGTTGTAAATCTTCAATTTCATAGATATTTTAGGTCAATTAACTAAATTTAAAATTAATTGGAATTTGTTCGGTGTGTAATTACAGTCTCTAATTAATATTTTATGGGGGTTATAATGATTTATTATGTTCAATAATTATGTAGTTAATGTTTAACGCTGTTACGTTAATTTTTAGAAAGTTCCTATATAGGTATGTAGGTATGTATATGGAGAAGTAGTGGAGAAAAAATGGAGCAGAAACAGAAGAAGCATTTTGATAAGAATGGTAGACCACTAGCGAGGTATAGAGTTCCTACGTGATTTTTGATGTAGGAACTTCATACCGTGCTCTTGGATTTGCCGACAAGCAACAATCAAGACTAGAACACAACAACAAATATAGTAAACTACGCCCTAACTGTATATGGATCAATTTTCTATAAATTATATAGAAATCTCTACTTATATCTTTATTTAGACATGGAATAATGATTGGGCGTGTATATGTCTCTTTCTCTCAAAAAGTACATAAATATTTTCTACTCGAAATATTAAAACTTTACTATTATTGTTTTAAATCGTTGAAACTTTGTTATTATTGTTATTGTTGATTATTAGGGACAAAGTTTTATTAGAAATAGATTCATGTGTTGTAATTCAGACATTTGGCAATTTATCAAAAATATCATTACACAGCTGCGTCCATAATTTAATTTTTCTGTCATGAATGATCCTTCTTATTAAAACACAAGATTTGATAGAGTTCGTCTTTTTGTTGTTAATAAGACTTGAAATATTGGTTGAATAATGTAGTATTTGTTATAATTTACCTATAATTAAGTTAATTAAAGTATTTAGTGTTTTGTTGTTGAGCAGTTAATTTAAACTGTAAAACATTGAAATATTTGTCGATCAATTAATAATAATTACCGTTTAGATATTTTTTTATCAACAAGTTGTTGCTTTGGTAAACAATTAATTGTTGTAAATACATAATGTAATTTAACGTTTTTATTCATTAATCATTTTAACCTTATTTCATGTGAAGGGCATCAATGTATGTATGAATCATATAGTGTTATTGTTGCTATTTGCAGTTAAATACGTTTATGTGTAATAGTATCGTTGTTTTTCTTTATAAAACTTTCACCATATCTTCCACTTTTATTTATTTTAATAAATCGAACAATATTATTGTTTCAAAAAAAAGACGATTTAAATGGAAGGTACAATGTACAAAAAAAAACAACAACAGATGCGTCATTTAGTTATCTAACAATGACTAACAACTAATAATTGTAGTGATGAATATTGCGGAAAAAAGGAGTATAGTAGCATCATTATCTTTCTGAAAATGTTACACCGCAATTATCGTTAATTTCCACACAGATATTATAATTTACTCTAAACAATTTATAAAAAACATACAGTATTATTAGATTTATTTACATCTATTATTATACAATGATAAATCATTGCATTTGGCTTGGCTTCTCTATCGAAACTTCCTGTCTATTTTTTTTTTAATGAGTCAACACAACAAAACGTATAAAACGACAAATTTGCGGTAGATTTCTTTTTGCCAAAGTCTCTACCTTATCTCGAATTTTAAGTCTATTGTAATCTGTGTATAATGAAAGGGTTGGTATACTGTACGACAGAGACGAATTTATTGTTATTTTAATCTTTATTACCGGTCTACAGCACGAAACCAGAATACGACAACGACGACAACTACGACATGCATTAAAGTTTCTCCTATAGGTAGATGTGGAAGTTTATTTCTATTTTCAAGAGGAAATATCAAGCGGTTTTTTTTTGTTTTTGAAATTTTTAATACTCGAGTAAATGAATATTTTTACAATTATGCATTGCGTGACATTTAGAGAGACGACTACCGACCGTATCATGAACTCTATTCCTATTCGTATACCAGTTTTTACATATTTATTTCACAGGGATAGTCCTGATGTGTCAGGGTAAATAATCCCTCGAATAATAGGTAAAAGTAACAAATGTGTCTGTGAATTTTAAACGATATGAGTGATTTATATTTTGCGGCTGTTCTAACATAAATTAATTTAACTATACAACAACAAGAAGAATAATATAACAACAGCGGATAATGATTCAGTTGATGATGGATATTGTGGTGGCTTCATAAACGTAAATATATAGACAAAACAATAACAACAACAACAATAACAAAAAATAAATAATAAATAAAAATCTCGTACACCACCTGTCCGTCTTATTATAAAATCCGGTCGGTTCTGTTTCAATTTCCAGTACTTAATAATTGCTTCAACATTTCAACAGTTGTATATTTGCAGCATATTTTTAATAAATAATAATAATAATAGTTCCACCTAAAAACGATGACTTGAGTTATAAATTATCTTAATACAAAACGTATGCAACTAATGACTCTCTGGGTGGTAAATTACGCTGGGTTTTACATTCTAAATTCAACAATTATAGACAGCATTTTTCTTAAAAAAAGGATGTATGTCTAGTAGTTATAGGCGACATTTAGAAACTAAAATTAATTAGATGTAATAAATAATTGAGAATAATTATTTACAAAAGAAGATTAACCGAAATTGTTGGTTTTAATCGAATTTGATAATTTTAAGAGATCAAATGTCAAGTTACTATATTTAATAATAATTTTCCGATTTATGATATTATTTAAAAATAAGTCCAAACATGTAGTGTATTTCCACCTATATTATCAAAAATATTTTTCCTCCAATATAATAATGTAGTCTTATCAAAAATTCATTAAACAGTTGTCCTGTCTCTATCAATTATTTCTGGTTTATATTATTACTATTATTAAAATTTCAATAGATTCATAGAATTTTTTGATTCACAAAAGGAACATTTATTCAATTAGTGAGTGTCAATATTGATGAAAATTAATTGATTTCGAGAAGAAAAATGTTAAATTAAAATGCAGTCTCATAAATTACACAACATACACAAGTTTAATGAATAGTTTTTTATAAAGTAAAAATAACCTATTGCTAATTTCCAAGACATGGCCAGTAATAAAGATGTTCTTTATGACAGCTGTATGACTTACACACTTGGAAAACGTGAAAAAAAGCTTTACAACCTGTTACTAAGCCTTAAAACTTACACTTAAGTACGTGAATTTTAAAATTTTAACAATGTATTAACAAAAACTGTTTATTAGTTTTGTAACTTGCACGCTGTAAAAAAATTCTGTTAAGAACAGGAATAGCAGACCACTTTCGACCGCCACTACTTGGTAATCAAGGGAAAAATGTCGAATTACAAAGGTGAAATGAAAAATTTAACACGGATTATAAAAAGACTTTGGTAGTCAGTGTTTGTTCTAAATATTATGGCCTTTATTTATGGTTTTGGCTTTTTGCATAGTTGTAAATGCACAAGGAAATAATGAAGTATCCATTGGACTAGTCATCAACAGTCGCCAAAGGGTAAGTTTCCAAATTTCAAAATAAACTTTACTAAGCTGCAGGTTCAAGAATCGTCTAGAATAGCTGTTAGCCATGCAACTGATGGTGCCCGATGAAGAATTGCAGGAATATCACGGTTTGTAGGAATTGCACTGACAACTTGGATAAATTGCATTTGTTGTCGAAATTTGCATAAATATTTATTCTCTTAAAGTAATTTACATGCAACATTTGTCTATAATTATTTTTTCCTCCTTTCTGAATTTACATATCTGCATAGTTAGCTTTCCCAATTATGGTCCATACAAAGATGACTATTGTAGTCATTTGATGATAATGTGAAGATAATTAAAATGTGTAGTGAAACTTTAAACCGGAAATTATCAACAAATTATAGTCATGTTTAATTATACATACATGGATAGAAAAAAAAGAGATGGATGTTGTATATGACACAATTTTTAGGCATCAACGTCCGTGATATAAAAGTAATAATAATATTGCTAAATGTTTTGTGGTATGTATATGTTTTTTCCTCTATTATCATAAAAAAAATATAACAATACTGTTATCAGGGTTGGTTTTATATTTAGTAAGCAACAATTTTGTTGTTTGTGATAAAGTGATAAATGTTAAATATACTTGAAGTTGTAGTATATTGTAATTTATTTAAATTCAACAACCAAAACAAAAAATACCTAAAAGTGTTAACATATTTTTTTTATTGTTAAAATTTTATTAGATTAGAACAAAGATAAAATCATGGTCGTAAATAATTTTCTATGTTATTGAAGTGACCAAAAATTCCCACCCCCTATTAACCGAAGAATATTTCAATATCTCTTCAATTTAGATGAGAAATAATCACAAAAACCTATAATTAAATATTAATTTGTTTTCTAAAGATGATCCGTGTTGTTGTTTATCTTTTATATTATTACGACGATATTGGGTGGTCTCTTTGTATATAATAACCAAGCAGTAGTGCAATTTTTTAATTAATCCCGCCATGTGCATGTTTTTCAGGTGTGTGTTCAATTCAGACCTCTCACCAAGCCCACACTGAAACCCAATCAAGACACATTGATTTTTCTGTTCGAAAAATTTGCCATCCACTTTCAACTACTAAACTTTACAATGCATATAAATATTGAACAAAAGTAGTTATATCTGACGTGTAACGGAGGCACGTTTAATATTAATGTGATGGTAAACCGCTAGAACTTCGTTTAGTAGATCGGTTATTTACGGAAAATTTTTAGAAATTTGGTGCAACACGAAATTCCTTGTGGTTTTTTCAACATTACGAGTAGCTTTTTCCAATAAAACAACAACTGTGCATAATAGCATAGATAATAATTAGGTGATGGGTGCGGCTTGTAAAAAATGACCTTAACACTGAATACACATTACGATCTTGATCTTTGAACATGTCATACCACGTAAAACTGCTTATTTGTATAATGTAAATAGCATTAACTATATAGCTATAATTAGAGTTAATATAATATGTATTAATAATAATTGTATTTTGTAATTATACAATTGTTCTATAATTATTGACTTGTTTTTACGTTCGATTAATTCCCGTTTTTTTCCTATAAAATACTCGATTATATTTCGAAACTTCTACACACTAAAGTTAATGACCATTCGGTTGTTAATTCAGTCGTGGATGATTATATCGGATCATTAAGTGCATTGACCAAAATGTTATTTTTATTACGTTTCAAAGTTGTTGCAATGAATTGAAAAATACCTTTTTGAGATTCTCCAAAATAAAATAAAAACCATCAAAGATTCTTTCTCTATCCATACTTATAGTATACAATTTACGTATGTATGTAGTAACATTTGCATAAGCAGTTATTTTTAAAATTTCAATATGCACCTAAGCTGACAGGAGGCCGTATACGAGATAAACATAAACAAATTTCATTCTGAACACGACACCTACCATCTCTCCACTGCCTTTATCGCTTCGTTTGGAATATTTAATTCAAGATTAAAATCATCATCCAGATATTGGGTAAATGGAATTAAAAAAAATGCACATTTTTTTTCGTATGTATGTACCACAATGATGTGTTAGTGGATATTTTAAGATAATTTCCAACCAGTTTATACACAAAATTTAAATATATTTGCAATAAATGGCAATATCAATAAAAATTTATCTCTGTCGTCTGTCTGCAGATTTATTTATAATGGTGGTGTTGTTGTTACGAATTAAAATTGAAGCCTCAATTTGTACTGAAAAGAGAGGAAAAAACCCAACTTGATAACAACTGGAAGCTGATGTCGGCTAAAATTTAGGAGTTGCCGCCATTAACATCCTGCTGAGTTAAAATGCCACCGACTGAAAATTATTAATTCCTTTACATAAACCAATTGCCACATTAAATTTCTCGCTTATGTTCCATCAAATTAATTGTTATGAAAATTGTACAGTCGCGCCCAACAACAGGATATTGCACACTATGAATAATTTATTCTAATAATTTTATTACTTTTTCCTATTATTCAGTTTAAAATAAAATCGTGTGAGTTGAATCAACTTTTTTCTGTTCATTTTATTTTGTTCTCATCACTATTTAGTTAATTGTTACTATGTGGATTTTTCCATAAAGTTTCTGTTTAAATTGTCGAACTGTGTGGAACAACGCGTGCGTCCCGACGCCATATTTGACTGTATGGACGCCATGCGTTCAACACGTGTTCGCCACATTGTGGCTCTGATCGCGGGCGACAACTAGCGGAAGACGCCCGAACTTTATATGGATACCTGAACCTGAAACGAGGCAATCTAATAGACGCCTATTTCACTGTTTGCTCTTGACGTAAAGTTTAGTTGAGTTTATTTAACTCTATTATAGAAATGATTTAATTCCTTTGCCTCAGCGGCTTGATTCAGTGCCTGAAAAGTTGAAAACCAAACAACGTTGGGTTGTGTCAATATATGTTTCAAATCTATTTTAATCTCTTTCACTCTCTCCCTTTTTCCAATTGATTTTTACTGTTTTTACACCACTATTAAAAGTGAGATGAGATTGGTTTCGGTTTTGTGTAGAAACAAATGTAAACGGAACGTGAACGGTGAATGGGAAAAACGTGAATGTTACATTAAACTTTTATGTCAACTTTTGTAACATACTTGAACTTTCAGTATTGGCTAATAACTATCATTTTCAGCGTTGCAATTTCAGTTCATTTATAGGATAATTTGTGTTATGAGTGTAGCCTTGAGTAGAGACTGCACACCATTTTTTTCTCGCATTCGTTTCTATTTTTTCTCGTAATTTTGCTCTTATCGAGTTATCTATCGTATACTGTTTGTTCGCTTGTAAATTGCCTTAAATTAGCCATAATATTTAATTTTTATGAGAATAGGATCTATTCATCATAGATGTTAGACAAATTAATTAATTTTCAAACACTATTATATTTTGACCAAAACCGTTAATCTGCTGAAACAAAGGCAGTTTAATTTACAATACAGAGAGATTGATTTATTATTTATTCAATAATTTCCCATGTACAGTTAGTTCCGGTATACATTTTGACTAAAAAACTGACTATCCCCTTTTATTTATTTTTGTTTATTGTATTGACGAGAGATTTTTCGTATTATTCACACTTGAAAATTATTAAAATTAATTTCTCTCTCCAATTTCCGCTATCTCGAGAAACTGGGAGTTCCCCGTAAGACATTTATAAATGTCTTAAATGAAGCTACTCTTCGATTTTTTTTTACATCCTTGATTTCTTGGTAGTTCGCACACTAAACTTGGTATGTATCCATGTAGTGCGTTTTTTCTCCTGCTCTTCTTACTTCATTATTATTGTTATTTCTGAGAAAGAATTTCACATCGTTCCGTTCTGGACATTTGTGTGCATCTTGAGCAAATTGTAGTAATGTTCTCTATAAAATGTTGTTTTCCGGCAATTTCCTCTTCCTCTTAAAAAGGCATTTAAAGAAATTATCAAATACTTTAAATATTCTATCTTAGAATTTATGACAAGTTTCATTTCTTGGAAAGATGTTACTATATTTTTTCCTTTGGTTTCGTTTTAAGAATTTTTCGAAATTCAAAGGTCTGTTGAAAGTTTTTCGTCGTTATGCGTGTTAAATAATTCAAAACTTGACTTGATGATGGAATTTACACAAACTACAAAGCAACCGACATACAAACACCACCACTAATAATAATAGTGACGATGATGTTGATAATAATAATAAGAAGAAGACGAACGACTGACACAAATGCCTATGTTCAATTAAATGCAAGTGTTCCAATAATGACTACCTATATGTCGCATACACCCACTTTCATCATCACTAAAATTGGATGCCACTATTGTTGGAATATATTTAAAGGTGTATAACGTGTAATTTGTAACGCGACATATACATACATAGAATAAAGAAAAAAGGAGAGATACAGTTAAAAAACGGATAAAAAGAGACCTTTTTTGGAATTTAGTATAAGGGAAAGTTAGGAGCGAGGTCGTTTCTTGTAAGACATATTGTAAAGAAAATTAAAAGACACAAACAATGTGGGATGTCAAACATTCCAGGCGGTGACACCGCCTTGAATTGTGCCATATTATGTCCACCTATTTACTGCAATAAATTAATATAGAAACAATTTATAATAATCGACAAACAAATTTAGAAGAATTCAATTGTGTTGCTGATTGTATTTCAGTTATGTGAAGAAATTCCGTTAAACTAGCTATATTATTCCAGACATATACATAGTTTGTGATATTTCATTTCGTGTGATAGATACGTGAGTTTCCACATTTGAACTTTCACAATCCTATTTGAACTAGAAAAATACGGAAACAAACATCATCCGATAATATACGGATAATAGCGTTTTTTATTATGTTTATCAGACCTCAATTGACTCTATTTTAATTTCAAATTGCTTAAAAAAAGAGACCAAAAATAACTTGAAATACGAGTAAAGCACCAAACTACAGTACCGATTACTACCATGTGGTGTACGTATGTATGTACAGAGTTCCATTCACAAAGATAAATAGTAGTACTCTCAACGTAGAAAGCGAATAATAGTAAAATAGTAGGTCATTTTTATCACGATCCAGTCGTTGTATGTATTTGTGTGTGTGTGTGTGTGTGTGTGTGTATGGTGGATATTACAAAACAGGTTTGTTACCTGTTCACTACTAAAATTTGAATTTGAAAAACAACAACAAACGGTATCTGTAATGTCTTTTAGTGACCTTTTTTCTACAAATAAAAATCTATTAAAATTCTGGAATTTTTCAAAGCGTTGCGTTTCTCCTTCTGATTAACTCTTCTACTTGCCTTACACATGACCGTTATGTATTTTATGTAAATGATCACATTTTTTTCTTCGACATTTGAATAAAACATTTTATTGCCCATCTAATTAGAATTTACTTTGGTGATAATAGAATAGTCAAAGAACACACAGATGGATCGCGTAGTATTGTGAAAATATCTTTCAAATATCTAAAATAAATAATACATTATTAACGAATCTATAAATATATCTGATCGTTATAATGACCTAATTTTGTAGTTGCTATTGTTTCAACATCGCGAAATCTCTCAAAACCTTCACTAATTGTCTGACAAATACCTACTTCCTTTAGTTTATTTTTTTTTTCGTTTGCATAATCACCTAACCATCCACAAATAATTCATAATTATTTGCCTTTCTAATCGAGAGGTAAGCAATTTCATAATTTAGTACCTAATTTTCCTTTTAATAAATTCTATAATTATTATTTTACATGTGTCATGTATTCTTTCATGTTTTTTTTCGCGTTGTTTTTGTCACTTTATTGATCATACAATAACAAGATTATTATTAGGCCTATTGCATGTTGGCGTGTTCGAATTATACCATTAATGATATCTGGTGTGTATTATTCAGAGAGAGAAAAAATTTAGAATATTATTACATTGTTACAAGGACTCGAAAAACATTAGATTGGAAAAATGTTGCAAAATTGTGTGCCTTTATTATTATGATTGTTGTTATTATTATTATTGTTATTATTAATACTTATAAAGGTTTCAATGCTCTTTTCATTCACTATCATTATGAATGAAAGTTCGTGATTTAGCATCAATTATATTATTAGAGACGGTTTTTACTAATAAAGAATGTCAAAATTATATTTTACACAATGTTAATGATCCTAAGAAATTTATTTAAGAGGTATCCGCACGAAAAGCCACAGCGTTTTTAACATTTTGATAAATTATAGATTAAATTTTTTTCCGTCATGCGTAGATTTTGTAATTTCAAACTAAAAAATACTTTTTTCATAATATTTAATTGAAAATGATATTTAAAAGCGACTTTAAGCTTATTACATTACTACGTTTCCTAAATTTCACGGAATTTCAAATTGAATTCTGGTTTGTTGAAGATTATCAACTAATAATTAAGGATGTTTATTAAATAGTGCAAATATTGAAATTATAAACTTTTAAGAGTATTGTCGAAATTATCATTCCTTATGGCTAAGGTTTCCGATTTTCGATCATTAGGACCCTCGAAGATCCACTTGATAATCGAATTATTTATAGCTTACACAAATAATTTGACATTTTGTGTTTAATTTGAAATCATGCAAGAAATTCGAACTACTAGCAATTAGTTTGTAAATTAAACAGAAAAATGTCACTCTAGAAAAAGAAAGAATTTTAATGGGACATCTATTTCTCCGACTAGCTTTAATTTTAGATTATAATTTATAAAATATGAAAAGACCACACACGTATTCCTAACATTTCCAAAATAATTCTAAAAAGTAGTAATTAATCTTGTAGCTTATTTATAATCCAATTTTCCCGTAAGTTATCAGTTCGAAGATAATTGGAGAGATTGAAAGAATCAATTTTTTTTTAACGTGCATGTTCGTACTTTTTATTTTGGGTTTGATGATGACGACAGCAGCACAATCGCATAATAACTTTGAGTAATCCTTTAGTCCCGATAGGAGCTATAGGAGTGGCAGCATTGCAGTCGACCAATACAACTAACAATGATCATAATATAGACGACGATATGAATTTGTATTTGGACGATTTGTTTCCATATTAAAATGAACCGATAGACATTTTAAAATAAGAATACGTGTATAACACTGACTTTGCATATTTCGCTGCAGGAGTCTTACCCATTGCAACTGGATATTTTTCACAATTACACCGCTATCTATAGCATCCGGTGTAGCTATAAGATTTGATTGATCTAAATCACTACCGAACAATCCATGATGATTATTCTTCGAAATTTCACAAATTCCTCTATTGATTTAATAATACAATGATTATAGTCTGATCTTTGATGATGCCGAATACATTCCAACACAATCGTTCGACATTGACAAGTAAATCTTCTTCATCCAATTAATTCAATTCATATTACAATTTAATTAAAATATCGTTTCATCATCAATAACTATGTAGGTAGAAGGTATACGAAAAAGGAAATAAATGAAAAATGTCTATGTGGTTGACAGAAAAAAAGGCCGTTCTGCAACCGTGGTGCTATTAAAACGTTCATTGTTATCCTCGGGAGCATCATTCTTGGTAGAGACTGATATCTGGACCGCCCTGTCGGGTAGTTGATTAATATACGATCCGACAAGAATGGGTTCTGTGCTACGTATACAGTTGAGGTATTGTTTGTGACTCGCTGTATGCAAAAGAGCTAGGGGCTGAAATTTGTACAGATTTAATGTGCGCCAGTCAACGAAGAAGAAAAAAATATATATAGGTAATATATTTATATTATCAACCGATTTCACTGTGTTCGACTGTTGAACAACCAGGTGATATGGTGGGCCCGTGGGAGATATAGTATGCAAAATAGCAATACAGAAACTGGCGATGGAGGGCTGGCTTATTGAGAATGCTGAACAATTTACTAATGTGACCCCGTTCAATATGTATATGGCCGGTATTATTGTGCATTGAAATTGCCAGCTTTGCGGGATTATCGAAGAATTACTTAACACAGCTGGAATGGAGATACGGGACATTTGAACAATTACTATTGCTTATTTATTGCCTATTCGATTTATTAACATGTACGATGTATTGGGCAGTTTGTAATTATCGCCTGCAGTTATCGTAAATGATTTTTATATTCACACAAGCAATGAAAATCTGACTCAATAAAATTTAATATTTTTCTTTAGAAAAACAAAAAAATCCGTCTAGGTCGAAAGACATTAACCTTCATTATTCTTTTTCAAGAAATGTCGTTAGAGTGTATACTTGTTGTCTTTTCATACTTCCTTTCATTACATTTTCACTCTTATAGCACTAGGTACACATGCCACACCTGACCAATTATCTCTTGTGATAAACATTCTGTGGCGAGTGGGCCCGTCCACAAGTTACTTCGGCGTTTCTCTAATAATATTTGTCTTCCCACGGACCAACACAACTGAACGAACAACAACGATACACATGCTGCTTTGCATACTTATACGATAAAATACTACATACTACATATACTTGAATGGTTTTTCGTTTTTCTATCCTAGAGACGATGGGACCGTCACAAAATGAAAGGGTTCAATCAAATCTTGTCGACATTAAGTTCTTAGTTTGAATAGAATGGGATTGTTTTGCATACGCTGCTGTACCACTAACAGTTTTACATAGTCGTCCGTCATATTCAAATGAGGCACCCTTTTTCTTACCGGGGCTTGGGAAAGGGTCGAATATAATCGTCCCTATTGCTTCTCAACACCAACAAAAAAAAATACATAGGTTTCTTTCAACACACATTTGTATAATTATCACGAAATTGATTTCTGTTGAAGAAAATCTAATAAAACCGATTATTCGAATGTTTAGATAATAATTTGATGTTATAATTTCGAACGAATTCTATCGCATCTCACACACAAAATAAAAACAAAACAATTCAATAAATAAACAATATGACTAAGCTACTTTCTAAATACATCACGTATTTCCCAAGTTTCTTTTGCTACCAATGGTACTGGTACGTGAAATTCCATTCTTTTCTCTATTCGAACGTAATCATGGTTTGGTTATATTGCCTGTTTGGTTGTTAAATATAAATTAAACTAACGTATCATATAACAAACACTATACTCAAGTTGGTATACAGAGTGTTTCCGAAAGGGTAACCAGTTGCTCTCTTGTTGGTAAACAACGAATTGATCTAGTTAGCCATGCATGGTCGGAAATAATGTGGCTGATTAACGCTACAATTGTTAATACATATGGAAATAGTAAACGACCTCGTTACGTGCTCAACTCGATTCACTTTAGGTTAGTTTATACTGTATGGTTTTATATGTAAATTTTTTTTATTCACTTCCTTCTCTCTATTTCATTCTCTTTTATTGTGAATCAGGTAACAAATGTTTTGCAAATTATTTGTAAATTCCACAATCTAAAATTTCGACTCTTATCTCGATTTGTACCACTGCCTTTAATAATAATAATAATACTGATTCAATCCGGTTATGTAAAATTCAACCTATTTGTTGAATGCATTGTGTTGATTTCAGTGTGAGTCAAATCCGTTGATGACCCGTTTGACACGTTTCATATTGTAGAAAATATAGATTTGTTTTTTTTTTTTTGGTTAGTTTTCGGCAACAATGACAACATATATTTACTTCAAATAAAGAAACTCGAAATAGCGTACGACAGTAGATTTTGTAATAACTTTCTATTGTATGCTAATGACCATAGCAACACCCATCAGTTGCTGATGTGAATAATGTGGGTATATAATTCAAAAAATGTTGAAGAGGAAGAGAACTTTATATATTTTACACATAATTTTATTTATTTAAAGACGACGACGAAAACGATGAAGAAAAATACCAAACGAAACAATAAAACTGTTTACGACTACAATTGGCTTAAGTGGAAATAATGAGAAATGCATTTTTCCGTTAGTAGACACATACACATATCCACAAATACCATATACCAGTTGTAGTATATTTTTGTCGAATCATCAGAGAGATGTTAGCTGAAAAATGCAGTACCGTATTTAATACAATGTTCACCAGTATTATATCGCCGAAAACTGTGTTGTCTTGTTTGACCAGTGAATGTTACTGACCCCACATCGCCGCCACTTATTATTAACGAAAAACAAAAAGGATTGTAGTGTTAAGAGATGATGATTCATATTTTATAGTCAAATATTTCGTCGATGTAATAAAATAAAATCAAGACATTACAAACCTGTCGCGAATAAAAGTTACGAAAATATCGGCCAAATGGACGTTCGTATTTGTTTATGCGTTATTAATGGTTTACGATTTTAGAAAAATAGTTAAAATTGATAGGTATTTTAAAAATGTAATAATTATAAATTATAGTTTATTTATTAGTTTAAAACATTCTTAAAGGATATTTCTTTTTAAAATTACCATCAAACAGCGTTTAGTTCAACTATCGGCTTATATGGAAAATCTATACTATTTCAAGTTACAATCTAGTCGTAAAATACCAAAGTATTACATGGATGATTCTGGATGGCGGCGGTTCGTTTTTATGGGTGCTTGATTTATATTTCCTTCATTAGTAAAAAGTTACAGCTTTCCACAACGACTACACAACCAATCGAATTCTTTTCAAACACTATCGAAACGTTCAAATAGATACATCAAAATTGTTTTAACATAAAATCGTTTAATTGGTTCCCACTTCCGGAAAAGCCGACGATTCCCTCCTATTTTTTTTTTGTTTATTAACAGGCCCGTAGCATCCTTTTTTGCGTTTTGTACAACAGTAAGATTGTACGCCCCTTTTTAATTTTTCAAAAACAAGGGCCAGTACATAAAAAATATAAAGTGCAATTATTTATACTTTTAAGAATAATAAACATGTACTTGATAAAAATTAAATTCTAAACATAAAAGGATAATATGTCCAATTAAGGGCATTACATCTTTTCCGAAAAGTAATAATAGTCGATTTCTGGCTTTTTTTCTAAAATATTGAAACGTGTGATTGGAAAGAACATTTCAAGGAGCATCTAGGGATGGTTTATGTTTTGTCTCCCATACTTTGCGAACTAAGACTTACGTAAACCCAGGCTTCTCATTGCGCTTTTCCGATCATAGGAGTAAATTTTGTCGATAAAAATGTCTACAAAACTGCGTCAATTTCGTTGAAAAATAATCAATTTTAACAGTTGAAAAACAACAGGTAACTTTTTTCCGTAATAATTCCTTTAAATTTCAGAAATTGCATTTCTAGATGATGTCATAATAAATCTCTATGTAATTATAAGCTTTCAAACAAGGTAGTACGATTCCTTATCTTTAAAATTAGGCCAAAAAACTTCCAGTGAAAATTTTAGATTTTTATTAATTTTAAGGAAAACTAACAAGGCTATTGGAAAATTTCTTGAAAATTTCGAAAGCACTTTCATCACAAAATGGATTTTATCGGCTAAGTTATAAGAAATATATAAAAGTAGCATACTTCGAGATTTTCTTCTGTAATACAGAACTTTATCAAAATTTTCGGCATTTTTCGGTCATCGAATTGAAAAAAATGTACTCCCCACCGTTATACCGGGTTATTCAGCTATGGCGAAAAGTTCTTTTGGCGATTCGAAAAATGTTTCAAGGATTAATAGGAGGGTCCTTGGACATCATTTTAGCAAATTTAGAACCCTGTATCTCATTTGGAAATTGGTCAAAAAACGCTTGTTTCTGACAAAATTGATTTTTTTAATTTTCCCCATTTTTCTGGAACAGGTGGAAATGTTTTGCATTTTTTTAGAATGTAATGGAGAAAAATGAAAAAACCACTGTTGAGAGGATCTATAAGTCTTTCTTAGTCTTATTATGTGTTTAGCTCATTTTTGAAAATCGAGACCTTGTCCAAAACGAGAGGTTTTGACCAACTTCCAAATGAGCTACGAGATTCTAATATTCCTAAAATTATGTCCAGGGACTCTCCTATAAATCCTTAAAATATTTTACGAATCGCCAAATAATGGGAATTGTCAGAAGAACTTTTCGCCGTAGCTGAATAAGCCGGGAAGTACAATAATGATTACGGACCTGTTTATTTAATAATTTAACTAACAAATCTACTTTTTGGGGGGACATTAACAGTACGGATCAAAAATAATTTTGCATGAACATCGGACGATTAAAAGAATAGCTCAACTGTAGTTATAATCAATAGATGGCCATATTTGTCAGATAAATAATACAAACATCTGTCCAATTTTGTTGAATACAGAAGAAAACATCTAGATTAATAAAATAAAATGCATTTATAATGTGAACTTTTATAGGAAAGGAGATCTGACACGCTTCCCGCGACTCCCATAACAATACCAGTCATAAAACAAAGCAGAACCCTTCCCCTTCAAGACTTTTTTTCAAAATAGCTTCAACTGTATTTGGAAAAAAGGCGGTTGGAAAAAAAGTCGAGTCTTTGTACGGTTATACAAATCCAATTGTACGATTTGATTCCTGCATTAATTTTTTCTTTATTAAATCCTATGACCAACTGCCAATTCTATTTTTTTTTCTAGGGTGTGTTGTGTAAATTTTTTTTATCAAAACGTGCATGTCGTAAATATGTATATCAGATAACCGATTGTAGCTAGAGATGTCATCATTTTTTCGCAGCTGTTTTATTAATTTTTTTCTATGCACCTTTTTTGTAATTTTTGTCTAATTGAAAATTTAATATATGAAGCGACACAGGTAAAATGATGATTAATTACCGTAAAATTAATTATAAAATTTGAATCGATAGTTTAACAAAAATATGAATTATGTTTGGAAAATCCTGTGACAAGTCTAGATAAACAAGTTAATAATTTTATTTGTCTAAATTATGATAAACTTTATGGTAAATGTAGTGAGAAACCAGTTGAGATTAGGTTAAAACTTAACATTTTATCCTGCACGTGTTATTAATCAATTTTTGCTAATAAATTTAATTTTATTTGGCAGTGGATAACAGTTAGTTGGTGGCGAGAGGAAGAAAAAATGATAGACTAATGGCTCTACAAAAAGATAGAATTTATTTAAAATACAGTGTGTCATTTAATTGAGTGCAGGCGGACGGGCAATGAAGAAGAGCTGCAAAGGCTCTGAGGTCACGACATTACAACTTGAGACATAATGGCTAAACAGCATCTGCACACTATACATTACTCATTTTATTTACAAGCTGTTTTAATTGATTCCAATTTAAAAAGATAGCCGCCACTCAAGTCTTGCACACACTCTCTCTCATATCATTGAGACGTAAATCAAGAAAATTGTTGTATTTGTGTGTGATACGCTAATACCCAAATTGGCACACCAATAGAATAATTAATAAACTATAAAAAGGAACTATTAGCTATTTTAGACACAACAATTGATTGAAAGAATTGATTCTTTGACTAATCAGTATTCTGTGTGTTATCATAAGATTGCTCACCTTCCTTTCTTACATAATGCTCTATAGGTGGGTATTTATACAATAATAATACATAGGTATAAAAAAGCTGATTGAATACATCTTAATTGAATCAATGTCAATGTAAATTAAAATTCATCACATCTATGTGAATTATTAAATTGACCGTTACGAAATATAAATGTCCAGTCATGCAATAATAGCAACAACAATCACAACAACAACAATATCTTAAGATATTCGTATTATAATTTACCGGTTGTGGTTTTCCCTGTAAGATGAGAATGATCAGCATTAACATAAGGCGATGATGATGATGATGATTATTATTATTCTTATTATTGTGTGAGCTTTTACAATAATAGTAATGATAATAAGAAGGTAAAGAAGAATAATAGAATAGAATTAGTTTCGTTGAATATAAATTATATGGAAACAAAAGGCATATGTGTATATACTTAGTAGTATGTTTATATTTCTTTTCAAATTTTAAATTTAATAACAAAAAGGTTAGTTTACATTTGACTATTATCTAGGATTGTGTGTGATAATGTCGACGTTTATGGTTAAGAACATGTGGTAAGTAGGCGGCATATGTCTAATCATAAATTTGTTATTGAATTTACATATAAATGAAATTACAATGAATATTATTAATAACCTTTTTTTTCTCTTCCACTGTTGGATATTAATTCTTTCAAGTGGAACGACTTGATAAACTTGATTCCTCTCCCATAAATCAATTTCCATCTACCTTGACAGAATGGCCAAATTTTCTATAGGCAACAAAATCAAAAAAAAAGAACGAACACAAGATATCAATTGTACCTGGCATGATTGTTGGGAATTTTTCAGCGTATGCCTTCAATTAAAATCAAAAGTTTTCAAAATGTGCCAAGATTTTAACATCATTAACAAATTTCCATTTTTCTACAATAAAATACACACAATATACAATAAAACATCCACTAATTAAGTCCAACGTTTAAGTTTCACTTAAAACTGAATGTTTCTTCAATAAATGTGAAGTTGCCTAAAGACTTTTTTCGAAACTTAATAGTAATTTCGTAAAATTGTAAGAGAGCTTCACGGTAATGTAGATTTAACTGTTTTCACTACAACACTACAAGCGCTCATGTATAGCTTTTAATAAGAGAAAAATATTCAAATTGACTATTTCGTTATAAATTTTCGTTAAAATGTCGCTATTAATATAAACAAGTATGCCGGAAATCTGGCTTTTATGTGCACAATAATCGTATATTGTTAATAATGTCCATTGGATATCTAGCAATAAGCTGTAAAATTATTACTAGATTTTATACAAAGCGACCTATACATACATTAAAGGTTTATTGATAAATTCCAAATCTTTTATTAATTATAAATTAATGTTAGTAATATATATTCATATTCTAAATTACAAAATAATTTACGATAAAAATATCTTGAGAGATTACAACAAATTAATCTGTTGTTCTTGGGAAATGCCTATTAAAACCGTATGTTTTTTTTTCTATTGACTAAAAATTAAAATATTAAATATTCAATAAAAATTATTCTAAAGATAATTAAATTCAGTGGCGTAATTCTAAATTTTGAGCCCACGCAGGATTCGGTGTTTAGGGCCCCTATACATAGATGTAAACAGAGACTTTTTAAACAGCTATGGTCGCTATTTAGGAGAATTGTCGTATTTTAATTCTAATTTCGAGATAATTTCATTATTTCTCACCAGTTTTTGTTATTTAACCGTATAGATGAAGAGATTCAGTCAATTTTTTAGTTGAATTTTGAAATTTTTAGACATTTTTGTTTTAAATTATAATTTTTTAGCAAATTTTGCTAATGAATGGTGTAAAAAACGCAAACTTAGAAGCTTTTAATCGTTTCTTGGGACGAATATTTTTAGAGTGTAAGTGCAATCTTTCGGATATTTTTGTTCCATGTCTTTAGTTCGTAATGAATCTTACACTTAATGGTCAAAAGGAAATTTTATAAAAAAATTTCGTTCTAAATCGCTAGTTCTTAATACATGTTGCAACTGAGTTGTAGAAATTAAACGATTTTTTTAAAAGAAAAAACAGTCTGTTTTTGAGCTCAATTATCGACTTTCAGTAAAGATTTTCAGTCATTTTAGCCTTATGTCAGTTTTGTTATAGAAACATCAAAAAGGTTAATTTCAATTGATTTTCAAGTTGAATTATCATATTTTTCTTCTCTGTCAACCAAAATTAAGGGTGTCATTTCACTTTTTTGGCCCGAGGGTGTTCCGGAGCCGTTTGTCGATTCAGCGTGCGAAAACAGTCAATTTTCAAACAGCGATTTACTCGCTTGTTTTTTAAGATAATCTCAAAAATTGACGTGCTTTGGATAGAGCATTTCAAACTGCATGTTGCGGAGCTTTGTGTTTAGGAAAAATGTGATAAAATTCTGAATGGCAGAGAAGACTCTTGGACCCTGTTTTTTTCGGAGATTTTCCT
>JAZBGW010000360.1:0-27835 GCA_037464815.1 Mylabris variabilis | reverse complement strand
TAAATAGATGGTCGCAAGAGGGCACTGTATGCAATAGTTGTATTCAGTAGAACCATCATCACCAAATGTTACAATGGAACTGTAGTATCACTAGACAGCGGATATTTTCTCTCGAGAGCATTTTAATTTAATGTTTTTTTTTTTCATAATTTTTCATATAACAATTGTTAATACGTAAAAGTTTAACTTTAACATTAGAAAACGGCGCGTTGACAGATAGCGTATTCTTCAAAAGTTTAACAACTGTACCTATCCCTTTAGTTCTCTTATACAGGGTGTCGGTTCTAAATATGGTCGATTTTTATGAATTAGCAGCGGGATTTGCCCGCATTTGCGTGTCGGGAACGTCACTGCTCTGAAATATATTATATGTTAGCTCTCTCCAATCGCACTCGATCTCCATCAATGTCGCAATGGAGTTATCCGTTTATTTGTTGACGAACTGAGTGAGCAACGTCACAAGCAATAAACAGGCGGTCTACTGTAGCAGATGTTTGTCCCCTCTTGCTACATTTTTATAAACGCAGTTAGTAGGTGGGTTCAAGTCAAATATATATAAGTTACGTTTATAGTAGAAATCGATAATAATTATACTGGAGTTGACGATAATCGCGCGGCAATCTAAAATAAAATTCACGATCCCGCTATTAAAACTTATCAAATTCCTATTAGATCACTAGCGATTGGAATAATTTTTCTAGCTCATCTGCAAGTCGGTCAAAAAACGCTTGTTTCTGACAATGTCTTGATTCTTAAAAATTTGTTTCACACGTAAAATGAACTTGAGGATCCTTCTAACATGGAATTTCGTTTTTTTCCATTGTATTCTGCTAAATTAGGTGGAAATGTTTCGCATTTTTTCTAGAATTCTGGAGGGTTTTCGAGTCATTCTTAGTTGTCTTACGTGTCGCACGTTTAGTTCATCATTGTTGATTAATTTTGACTCAAAATTAATCAACCTGGTAATGTTAAAACCTCTTGATATAGAAACGTAAATTTAGTTTATTGTTTGATCGCTGATATGTTTTCATTTGAATGACGATATTATATATATTGTATGGTGTAAGATTGAAATCGGATTTTTATAATTAAATAACTGTATATCGGCAGTATAGTAATGATATTTAACGTTGATGTATTTGACGATGTTTACTTGCAGTGAATATAATGTGGAGCCTTTTATAATGTTACGTTGGCATCACTGCCAATTAACCGTTGTAAAATGTCAAAAATATCATTTTATACAATTCAAATGTTTCTCTAGTTTTAGTCTGAAAAAGTTTTCATTGATTTTTAATCAAATTTTCAAAAATAATCTCCAAAGTGTTCATTTATCAAGTGCTGTTGACGTTGTCGATTGAAATAACGTTAATATAAAATTACTACATTTTTTTTTTATAATTTATTGATAATTGAAATCATCAAGTGTTGAAAAAGAATTTCGAATGGCATCATCGTTATTGTGTAAGAGATAATTAAAAACTATTTTATTATAATTTAATTCTCTTGTAATACAATTTCTCCTATATTTTACAGTATCAAGTGAGAAGAAAGAGTTTAAATTACCAAAACCGGTTCATTTACCACGATTAACATTTTTAACAACTCAAAGAACGAGTTCGTTGATTTTTGATAAGATACAGTTGGTCATGACGATTCTTATCATTTTATTATTTCAGGTGATGATTGCTTGCAGGAGAAGAAAAAAATATCACCGAAGAAAATTCCTTTGCCTTCATTGAAAGAAGTATTACCGGCCAGTGATTATGCATTATGTATGAATATTTTTTCAAAGTTATTATAAATTTTCTAAATTTTTATCTTCATTTTTATAAAGTGTTTGGATCTAGCACATCGAACCCTGATCATTCAAATGCTACAATCGTCAATCCAATCAAGCAGTCTAAACAACAAACAGTACTAAAAAAATCTGCAATGGTAAAAATTGACAAATCAGCGGTATGGAGTCATTAAAACTTAATTTATTAAGAATTAATTGTTTACGTTTAAATTTCAGTCTATTACACATCTAAATCGCAATAATAAACAATTGCAGACTAATAATGTAAATAAGAAAATCAAAAAACCGAAAATAAATTTCATCGAAGCCAATAAATGCATTAAAAAGAATAAGAAAGAAACACCTAAAATAGTTATTCGTAAAGCATCTGTGAACTCTTCTAATAGTAGAGATTCTGACAGAGATTTTTCCGTATATGAAAAATTATGTAAAAGTTATAAACCATCACCATTAACAAAACTATGTGAATCATTAGAAATATCGGAATTAGAAAATACTGTTGACAATGAAATGGAAGATTATCCTGAAATTATCAATAAAATTAAACAACTGGTCTATAAAGAAGAGAAACGTCACCGTAAGTTTGTTGAAAACGTTGCAAATTTAGTAGAAAAGCTGGAAAATTCTCTAGCTAATAAAGAGAATAATGCGAATATGTCTAATAAAAGTAAAAAAATCACTACAACTACATATTATTCACCATTAAGAGATCTACGACAAGATATTTTCCATAAAAATATTGCTAAAAAATTAGAATATAATGAGAGTGCTGATAGTATCAAAATACAGAAAGCTTTCAAAATATATAGCACCTTAAAAGAGGATTGTAAATTTCTGTGTACACCAAAACCTGATTATAAAAAAACACCAACTAGTACGAGAAGAAAATCATTATCGAAACGAATTCAAGAACAGTGCCTCTTATTGGTGGAAACTCCGAAACCTTAATTTGTATTTTTGTTTATATTTCTTTTTTAATTATTTTTCAATTTTTTTGAGTTCACTCTATGATTTTGTGTGTATTTTGTATTGCATAACGTACATATAGATATCTTTACAATATTGCTACTGTATTTATCATTAAAACTAATGTGTTAAAATAAAAAGAAATGAGTTATAGGAAACGATTTGTTAGGTAAAGTTGTTTCAATTAATATAATTATTTGTATAAATAATTATTAATTTTACTTTTTCTTGAAACATCAGAGCTACATTTCGATGATTGATTATAGAACTATGTTCGGAAATTTTAAAGCAATTACATAAGAATGATTGACAAAATTGGGTCGATTAACTTATTACAAATTGTAATCTTCTCAATTTAATTTTTATTACGTCGCGCAAAATGTACGTAGTAGTGCATTTATATTTTATTTTTATTGTTTAAAAATATTGAAATGTACGATCGCAGATATTACTGTTAGTAACTTTTCGAGTCCGAATATTAGCATTCCCGCTGCAAATAGAAAAATTGTATTAACCGCTCAAATAGATATGTAGAGTTTGTGTTTTGCAAAATGGTCAAAATTTCAAACAAAAATTGAAAAATAATACAAAATAGAGCACTATCTAATCACATTTTGTTGTATTAAAAAGAACAGTGAATCAGTGAATGATATTTTTATAATTGTTTGTTGTTTTCTGTTTTATTTTGTTGTTTTAATTTTTCGAATTGTACTGCATTTACTATATGTCCAGCCGTACAGCCGGATCGATTATAACCTCACATTTCATTTATTTGAGTTCAGAGTTTATTTGGGATTGTCGGCTACTTTTTACAATAAATTAAAGGGTTGATTTTTAAGAAAATAATTGAAAAATGTCTGAAGGTGAATATGCTTTATGTAATTCTATAAATTGAAAGATTCTCAATTGATTTTTTATCACAGTTTTAAGTAAATCTGAAGACTTGTGGAGTTCTTATAAAACGTTGAAGAAGATCATTTGGAAATGTTTAAGTGAAGAAGTCGATGATTCTTATACGCCAGAATTCGAGAATATCTTACGTAAACACAAACAGAATTTCTTTGCTCTACTCCAAAATCAGGTAATTTCTTAAAGTTGTTTAAACTATTATCGTTTATCATGATATATTATTTTTATTTTTTTCACAAAAATACAGCCAAAAAATGTAAAAAGTCGTGAAGAATTGAAGAAGGGCATGACTGATGGTATCATAATTAAAGGTCTCGGCCATCAAATACTCTCCAAAGAATTATATCAAGAAACAATAATTCTATCAGATATGTTCGATATGAATGAATTTGTTGCATTAGATCTTTTATGCACTGCACAAATACAAATGTCTTATTATCCTGGTTTGCCAAGAGGTCTAGTTGCTGTTCTCTTATATTATGATGGTAGAAAATCATTGGTGTCAACTTTACGTTATTTAGTCCAGGCAAGATCTGGTGTACAATGGAGTCTTAATATACGTCCAGATTTAGAGAAATTTATAACAACATATACGGATCAATTAATGGAAGGTGGTCTATTTAATCGTATATTTGAATTATTACGTACATTAGATTTGAGTAAAGAAATTGAAAAATTACAAGAGAATCTAGCATTGGGCGGCCCAAGACATCGTCGACAAGTCATCGATCTATTCCAAGATATACGTCAAATATTAGCCGATATCGTTTTCATATGGTCATCACAATCAGGTCTACCGAAAGCACCAACACTCAGTTTAATTCATTATTTACGTAATGCGGATATTGGTGATGAACCATCAGGGAAAATTGATAATGTTAATTTGTATTTGATAATGGCATTATTGTCAGCATTAGATTTGAGTGTTCTACATTCGCGTGAAGATGGTGAAGAAGTCGTACAGAATCTACCAATTTTATCTGATAATGATTATATTAATATGATTATTGGTGAATTTGCACCAACAAAACCGAAATGGAAATGTGAAGGTTTAGAAGCTATCGGTAATTTTGGTGTAGCTGTTTGCTTAGCATCACTACGCCTATTACCACAGAATCAACATTTACAAGATGCTATCAATAAAGATGAGGTGTTTGTCGATAATGCAATTGAAATGAATGTTTTTGAATTTCTTTACAATACAATTTTAGATAATGAAACACTGTATAAAGAACAGTTTCTGTTTAAACGAATGCACAATCTAATTACCGATTTTATTGTTTATATGTACGCTAAAGTGAAAGAATTGCGTATTAAGGCTGATGAAATTGCAAGAACTGTTCAAATTTATTCAAGAGAAGGTCTAGATGCACCACCAAACCTACCAAGATATTTCGAATATTTCCTATTGGTAATTTCGAAATTTTACTCAAACGATGTTTTAAATACCGAATATGTGTTGAATTATTGGAGTCCAATTGAGGTAAATTCAACTCAATACAATACAGTACAACGATCGTCATCTAGAGCTGTATCTTTATTTAAATTCGTACGATTAGCTGGTGATATGTTACCAACAACATTATTCGTACCATACATAAAAATGTTGAGTAGTTTAGCAACATGCCAACAAGCGGCTAGACATTGTTTTAATATGCTGAAACAATTGGGACCACAATTAATATCAACACTATCCTGGGATCATTTCTTCAATTCATTCCAACAATATTATAATAATTTACGTCAGGAATTACCACCAATATGCGATACAGTTTATCGTAACACGTATTTAAAAGGTGTATCACCACAAGAATTGGAAGGTTTACATGCTGTATTACTTTTAATACGTACAGTTGCCGATCATGATGAATTCTCACGTTTAGCATTATGTGAACATCCCGGTTGGGCACCGTTAACAATACTCTTAGGTCTAGTTAGTTGTTCAGTACCGATACCATTAAAAGCCGATTTATTATTAACATTATCATCATTATCAAAATCAAGTGAGAATGCTGCACAAATGTGGGAGAATTTAGAAGCATCACAGATTGTCATCACAATACCAACAACTAGCAGTTACATACCACGTGGTATACAAACTGAATTAGATGAAGTTGAATCCAGAATGGAAGAATATCCATTAACAAGAGCTTTATTAAAATTGTTAGATACATTAACTGATTTTGGTATACCGAGAACATTGGGTGCTGGTCCACGTAAACCCGGCTTTGATCCATATTTAACATTCATTATAAATACGGTATTTTTAAAATTTCCAACACGATCATACCGTGACCCATCAGAGAAATGGGAGATTGCAGCGACTTGTTTGAAATTATTTGAAAAATTCTTAAATACATACGATCCACAAATTAGTGATTTTCCAAAGAAAAATACAACAAATGAATTCAATTCACCACCTGGCTACCATTTAATGCTACAATTAAACAATAAAACTGAACTATTAAATGTTATATTAGATATTATCGATGAAGGTAATCGTTTATTTGATAGTTATGTACAATTTACCGGTCAAAAATTAGTGGAAGAATCAACATTACGTTGCTTGAATATCATTTATGCTGTCTTAGCATTATCATCGAGATTTTTACATGTATTGATAACATCATCATCATCAGTCCTATTAACTAGTTTAACAAAATTGTTATTAACAATAAATCGTCGTAGTGGTAAACCGGATTATTGTGTCAACATGGCGAAATATCTGAGTTATCAACCGTTTATATGGAAGCATAGTTTAGTTGTTGTTAAAATCTTAACATATATTACTTCAACGCCTTTATTGCATAGCCAATTTATGAATATTTTATTATCGTCAGATTGTAAAGATGATATTAAAAATGGCTTTGTTTTTAATTTAGATAATTATAATGAAGAAATTGATGATGATGATGAAGTAATCTTAAAGACGAAATTGGAAATTTTAAAATTATTAAAACATTGTTTAAATTATAATGCACCGAATCTAAGTCATTTCCTATTAGGTTTCGATTTAAAACGTGATATATCCAAAACTGAATTCCAATATTCTGGTGTGTTGAACTTTCCACGTTCATGTTTACATTCAATTATAACAATTGTTGAAGCTGAAATTTTAAGGGAAACACAAAATTATAATTTATTAGAATCAGCATACGAGACAATCTTTCTGTTGGTATCAAATGGTAAATCGTCCGGACCAATTTTACGATTTATACGTTTAAATAAAGATTTCTTCATCAATCATTTAGATTGTGCATGGAAGAAAATCAAAAATAATGATTTAACAGCACTGAATCAATTATCATGGTTGATGAAAACAGTTGCAATTGAAATGAAAATTTGTTTTCAATCTAAACAAGTAACATATATGAAACAATTAACAAATTTCTTAATTAGTTTACCACCGATTGAAAATGAAACAAATCAAGATCCATTCACTGCAACATTCAAAGAGGAGATGATTGAAAATCATCATATGCATTTAGAACGTCTCGGTAATAATTTTATGATCAATCTAATACCATATTTTGAATTTCAATCAGAATCTGTAATAATGCCCGATTGGCAATTCTTTGATAGTAAAGTATTGAATACATTATTAAATAATTGTCGGATTGAAACTGGTTTAATTGATTTAAAGAAATTACATCATAAATTACACGATGAATTGAAATTGTTACAAGGCACTGCTGTAATTGGACAAATTCAATCGATAATGCAAGAAATACCAAAAGTATTAAAATATGCATTAGAATTAAATAAGAATAAAGAACGTTATAGTGCTGTTGTACAATTCGCTGATGCTTGGCGGCAAGTTGTTGAAGTTTTAATGATTTTCGTACCGTATGAAATATTAACAACGAAAGAATCACAATTGGCTAGTATTTGTTTTGTTTTGAATCTATTAAGGCGTATTGTTAAAGTCGAATTATTACCAGAGATTGCACAATTATTATCTGGTGTTATTGTTGTTGCATTGGAGCATCTACGTAAATGCCATGAGAAAGAGAAATTACAACAGAAAGTTACAATTGAATCAGAAAGTGAATTGAATACATTACAAACGCACGTATCATCATTAAAGGAGATATTGGAGAATCTTATCGAATGGATTATTGTTTCGAATGTTACCGATGAGAAATTACGGATTAATTTGTATGCTTCATTGTCGACAATGTTGGAATTGGCGAATTTAGAACAACCCAAAGATGATGGTAAACGAAGAATACACGATAGTCATTATGTGAGTCGACTGGATAGTTCCCGGATTAGTAGTGATGTTAAATTACAACAATTGAAAATGTCGATTGATATATTAGCGAAATTCGGTGATCGTTTAGTTGATGTAATCTGCCAGGATTGTGTCGGTGGTTATGAAGTTTCAAAAATGTTGGCATTATCCAGTTTTGGTGTTTTGATAACATTATCTGGCAATATTAATTGGATTGTTTATATGTCTGGACGTGGTTATTTAAAATGTATCATTGAAAGTATTTTAGAGAGTGATAAACAATTGGAGAAACTATTAGAACCAACAGCCGAGGTATCGATCAAACCATTATATGGTTATATGGCGAAATTGTTGTTTTTAGGTAAATTGGCCGGTACTAGAGTTGGTGCTGAATTATTATTAGAACAGAAATTATTTGCAACATTCAGTAATATGAATGTGTTCAGTTATCATCCGGATATAACGGCAAGTTCACGTCATAATGAATTATTAGATAATTTCATACCACCACCAGAAGAACAATATTTACACATATGGTTGCCAACATTAGAATTAGCTAATGGAATATTGACAACATTGGGTACTGATAATCAATCAGCAGTCGTACAAGTCATGTATTTTATATTGAATCAAATGGATGTTGTTGATTTAATATTACGATCCGGTTCACCAAATCTATCAAGATTACATCTAAACGAATTATCATTATTAACATCAATAATTGCACGAACTGCCAACAATGATTTATTGAACGTTTTAGAAAATCCAGAAATCGTTCATAACAACCGAGTCTTATTATATCGTATAGAGAAATTAACATTGGCATTATTATCGAAATTCACATTAACTGAAAATGTTGTTAAAGATTTAATAACAACACCAATGCACGATATACACACATTTCAAACATCTGAACGTTTATTACACGTTATGCAAATTATAGCGAATCTATTAACATATGCACGGAATATCGTTGCAAATAATGATGTTAAACATGGTGCTGTTGGTGTAATTTTTCAACCGACATTAAAAGATCCAGCATTGCACAGTTTTAATGTTAAGAATAGTTCAGCATTTAATGAACAATTCCCATCATTGGGTGTAATTGTACAACAATTGATCAGTACAATGAATTATCATCATCATGAGAAATTCACTTATGATTTATTGAATCGTAAAATCAAAGAAATTCCATTGATGGACAGTGCTGATATTGAGGAATTTATCGATGAAACGAAAAATATCCAAGATATTACATTGAAACGACAACACGTTTACAGTATAGTCTCGGATAGATTAAACAAAAAGAGGAAAGAAATGGATTATTGTGCTTTTATTATAGAAAATGCAATGTATTTAATTTGGGTTCATCTAGATTATTATATGTTGAAAGCTATACCGAAAGTATCTCAGAATTTTCTATCATCCAATTCATCGCAGAACATGTCAAGTAAGTGTTATTTTTACGAATTTAGATAATTTGGTTTTTGTACATTTTTCTAATCTCCCAGGTACATTAGCATCAGCATCTGAAGCTACATGGAAAATATCAACTGATGATATCAGTAATTTAAAACATGGATTAGTTTCAATATTCAATGATAGTTTTACAAAACAATTATTAGAAACGCTTCAGGTTAGTTTTTAATTGATTTATTTCCCATCTATTAATCTCGTTTATTATTTTCAGGATCAGTCTGAATTAGATAAAAGTTTTGTGGAAACATTATTGAGAAAAATTATTCGTTTAATACAATTTGTGCCAGTTAAATAATTCATTTTTTTTTTGTACTCTGTAAGCATTATCACTTTTTATATTAATTAGAATAAATTGAATATTTTTAAAATAATCCCCTAATTTAATGTTCTAAAAACCAATTGAATCTTTATTCAGAAATACAGTAAAGACGAAAAATATTTATTAAAAATATTATCAAAACAAAAAGATGAACAATCAAAATTATTCATCACTTAACTTTAAGTCTTTACTGTTTTAATTGTACAAATAAAGCCGACAAGTACCTAGATTTAGATTTTTAAAGTTACCAATAATGTGTAGATTTATTCATATCGTATGTAAAAAAAATTAACCCGCTGTCGCTTTCCATCATTTTTATTCCTTTTAATTTAACAATGAAAAGAAATCAGTCGATTTTCGACGATGTCGACGGCAACGCCTCCAAATCCTTAGGAATTTCTGTACTTTTCATTTCTAAAGATGTCTCCTCATCTAACATATCCTAAAACAGACAAATTATCAAAAACAAACATAAAAATACACTAATTATTATTCATTCAAATACTTGTAGACTTTTTAATTCGCGTTTATCGGATTGAAGGAATGCTAAACTACCCTCTGATGATGATGCCATTGATAAAGATATCGGTGATGACAGACCACTAATAGCTGTAGCATTTCCACTGACTTTATCACTAGAAACTTGTACTTCTTGACAACTGCTTAGATCCGGTGAACGTATTGGTTGTTTTAAATTCGCCATATCAATTTGACATCGTAATTCTAACATTTTCTCTTCCATTGAACGGCAAATTTGCAATTGTGCTTGATATTTGTTTTCCAATGCTTTTAATTTCTCTTCAGTCTCCTCTGCCATATTATTAATTGTACGTTTTTGTGATGCTATTATTTCTTCATTCTTCAATATTGTTTTTTCTAATTCAGCAATTTTCGCTACAAACGAATCAAATTTGATCGTTTTCTCTTGGAGACGGTGATGTAATGCTTCAACCAAAAAAAAATAAATTAATTAGAGATTAAATAATCAATTAATAATAAACAATTATACTCTTCACTTCGTTGCTATATGATTCTTTTAATAGTTCCAATTCCTTATCGGTACGTCTCAACGAATTAACTTCATCTAAACGTTCTTTGTATTTCAATTGAAGTTCACCTATTAAAAGAAGCTGTTTGTTGACATATTCCAATTGAGAACGACCTTTTTCACCCGCTAAAGCACGTTCTTTGGCAAACTATAATTGTCGATTTAGATTACAAAAATAGCGATATTTTATTGTTTCATTGCCTAATTACCTTCATCTCTGTTGCAGTATCTAATAAAGATGCTTCGACTTTTTGTTTTTCAATCGTTAAAGCTAAACATTGAGCTTTGTAACTTTGAAGTTCATTACTTAGATGCGTTTTAGTTTCATTGATAACACTATTTGTCTTTTGCATATCTTTACACTAAAAAAAAATAAAAATAAGTAATTTATGAAGTGATTTAATTAATATTATAATACTTGTGATTCCAATTGTTTAATTTTAGTAGTTAAATATTGATTCTCTTCCTCTTTCTCCTTTTGTAAGATCTCCAATTGTCGTTTCAGTTTGTCAATTTCATTTTGTTGAAGTTGTACTTGATCACGTAACGCTGAATTGTGTTCCTCTAATACTTGTGTTGTTTTAGCTTCTGACAGGAATCTTCTATTTTTGAACGCATGGATCTCTCGTCGATGTTTCTCAAACAAAAATTGTTGATGGATTAATTGTAACTGATTCTTTAATCGTTTAAGATTATCTCTTTCATTGTCTTGTACAGCAGTTTCGACATATCTAATTTAAAAATCAACAAAAAAAAATCATAATTATTAAAATAGAAATTCTCCCCAATCAAATTGCAATTTACTTGTCTAAAATCTCATATACTGATGGATGACTTATTATTGTTTTCTCTTGTGAACTACCCAATGATGAGATTCCAGTATTTGTAGTTGATTTATTAACATCTGGATTACCTAATGTTGGAAATATACCCAAAAATAGATGTTCATACGGCATTGGCCAGAAATTATCAGTTTGTGTTTCAATTGTCTCATAATTTTGTCGTATATTATTATCATTTGTAATAATACCATTAGACATACCACTTTCAGCACGTTCAATTTCTTCTTCATCTGTTTCATCTAATGTACGACTTAAATTATCTTTGATTGATGAGACTGGACTTTTTTTCATTTCAGGACATGAATTTGCACGACGTACCTTTGTATTATCTTGTACCATTTCTGGACTACTCATTGTTTCACGATTTTCTAAATCTGAATTACATTGACTATGATGACGTAAACGTTGGACACGTTTTGCAAAATCTTTCATTGATTTTGAATTGGGCATATGTAAACCACCAGCTGTGCATGGTGAACTACGATCCTCATCTAATTGATCACATGTATCACTCTCATGTAATACACTATCACTTTGTTTCAATATTGGTTGATTGTGTTGTTCATTTCTAACAATATTTAATAGTTCTTCTTCAACTCCAACCGATGATGAAACACTACTTTTTGTTGGACTATGTTTAACAGTATCAGGACCTGTATGGATATTTAATGGACTCGTTGATGATCTTGTTGTTGTATTCTAGATTGAAAAGAATAAGAGACGAAGAAAATATTTATAGAGTAGATATTAAAATTTTAATTCTTATTTAAAAATAGAAACATACTAATGATTTGTCTTGATGTTTCTGTTGTAATTTCACATCATCTGTTAGACTAGTAAAACCTGTTGTAGGAAATATAAAAGGTGATTTTTCACGATGTATCGGAGATTGAGGGTAAGTTGGTGATGATGTGAACGAACTTTTAACAACAGAAGTTTGCTGACAATTTTCTAAACTATTTCCCTGGAATATCATAATGACACAATATACAAACTCAAAAATGGTCTTTAAAGTACAAATACAGGGTGTTCTAGTGATGGAGCATTAAAAGTATAACAAGTTCTAATTGATATATGGGGTAGTGCATCCTAGTCTCTTATTTTAAATGAAATGGTATATTTTTTATTGTATTTTTAAATTCTCTGATAAAATCGAAGGGGACTTTGATAATACAACTTATGGTCTAACGCTGAAAGTTTTTCAGATATTTAGTCTTTTAATTTTAAATTTTGCAGTGTTTGATTAAAAAAATCATATTTTTCAAACTATTGTTGCTAAAATGTTGATATTTGGAATACATATAGCATAAGCAATGTACTTTCTAGTAAAGCTTGTAGCGCTTAATTATCTTTCAGCGTTTGGCTGTGATAAAATTGTCTTTCATTCAATTTTCAAACCATAATATCTTCCTTATTTCAACTGGATCACCATATTTTTCTTTATATTGTTGGATGGAGAAAAAGTCTGTATCGGAGTTATTAACATTCCTCATATCTATCTTTGATAACTTTCAAGTTATTTAAAATTTTGAATTTTGTCTCATTTTCTCTCCTGAAAGAACATGTAAAACATACAAGGCTTAGGAAAACAACTTTCAATTCAATTATCACAATTAATGTGAAAATAATTAATTAATTTTAGACTATTTCAATGAAAAGGAATGGAAGAAATCGATAATTAATCGAATCAATATTTATTGCATTTGCTTTTTTTGTATGTAGGATGTCCTAAAGTTGTAAAAAAAATTGAGGAATATTTAATTTAAACGTCATTTGTGATATTTTGTTATTTTGCTAAGCCTTCTATGAATTTCACTACAGCTGACTTAAGCAAAAATTGCCTAAATTTTTTTTATTATAGCTAAAAGCTGCAAGATTTGATGGAAAGTACCTTGCTTGCGCTATTAGAATTCCAAATTTTAACCTTTCAACTGCAATAGTTTCTATATTATGATTTTTTTAATTGAACATTGCAAAATTTAAAATTTAGATCAAAATTGAAATTTCTGAAAAACTTTCAGCGTTAGACCCTAGATCGTATTATCAAAGTCCCTTTGGATTTTATCAAAGAATTCAAAAATGCAATAAAAAAATATACTATTCTATTGAAAATAAATAGGGTGCACTACCCTATATAAGGGGAATAGATATAACAAGGAAAATAATTTTTAGAGAAATTTCAGGTGACATAACGGCTATATACCAAATTTCAAAAACATTCATCAATTAGAACTGTTTATACTTTTAATGTCCCATCACTAGGACACATCCTGTATATTGTTTCTCTTAATTTAAACGATTCGTATGAAACGCTTATTAGTTAGCGAGCGATTCGAAAACTATTTCAGGGATTTACAGAAGGGTGCCTAGAGATCATTTTAGCAAAATTAGAACCTCATAGCTCATTTTGAAGTTGGTCAAAAATCGCTCGTTCCTAACGATGTAATTTTCACAAACGAGTTATACACGTTTTTAATGACTCGGAAATACTCCCAACGTTGATTTTTTTTTGTTTTTCTCTTATTTTATTTCGGAGCGGGAGAAAATCTTTTTGGAATACAATAGAGAAAAACAAAAAAAATATATATTGGGAAGGTCTTTGAGTCTTAATTGTTTTGCGTGTTTAGCTCGTTTTTCAAAATTGTGACCTGCGTCCAACATCCAACTGCGCTACTAGGTTCTAATTTTGATAAAATGATCTCTAGACACCTTCCTATAGAAATTTTTGAAATATTTTTCGAATCGCTCGCCAATTAATAGGAATTTGAAACGAATTGTCTACTTTTAGAGCAACAGAACGGTAGACAGAAGATTTGTATGAAATAGAATTAATTTGGCCTGAATAATTAACTATTAATGAAAAGTGAGGAAATAATTAACAATGAAGATTAATAAATATTGATTTACTAACCTCTTGAACAATCGGTGTAGTTTCTGGTGTAGCTTCAATTGCAGTTTCAGGTGGTGAAGATCCAGCTGGTGGTACAAAATTTTCATCATGTGTAAATTCCTATAATAATAATACACATATTTCATAAAAAACAATATTTTTTTTATAAAATTTACCGGTTGAGGAACATATGTTGTTAATGTTGTTGGATTAATTGGTGGTGTTTGAGCATTATAGCCCATACTAGGTGAAAAAAATTCATTTCTATCATTATTCGACATTGTGACGGCTAAATTTTTTAAAGCTTGAAAATATGTTGGTTCTAAAAATTATTATTTTTGTACTTATAAATTTCGTTTTTCTTTTCTAATTCAATTACCAAGTGTTGAATTTGAAGTACCCGATCTGGAACGAAAACCTGAAGCCAACTGGCAGGAATCATGTGCACAACATGTATCTGAAACATCTAAAGAGAATCGTTCACATTCAGCAATCACATCATGTACAGCAATCTTCTTCCACCGTTCATTAGCTGTCTCATTATCTTTGGATGTGGTAACCAGATTTGGATTCATTTTAACTGTTTCTAGCATTGGCTAAATTAGAAAAAATAAATAAATAAATAAGTTTCTATATTTCTTTTGAAAATATTAAAATTATATACCTTGATTGTGTGTAAGAATACTGGTTTATTTTTATCTTTGTACTCGGAGCGAAGATACGATAGAAAATTACAAGGAAACATGCCATACAATCTTAAAAATAACGCATACAAAGCCACTTGTAAATGAATCATTTGTTCATCAATTAATGTTTTCGGATTACAATTCCATGATGCCAAACGACTGAATATTTCAAATATATTATTTAATACCTCACCCATTGAATACGGTATCATTGGTATTAATACAATTAAAACAAGTAGTGCACTTATCAATGGTAATAAATCAACTTCAGCCTACAATCAAATTTAAGAATACACAAACCTATCTAAAAATATTTCCAGTATGAGTAGGGCTGTTAAGTTTTGAAGATTTTTACAGTTGTAAACGAATTGAATTGTGCAGAAATAAATGTAATCTAAGCAATTAATTCTCAACATCACCTGCATTTGTCTTCAATACAAGGAACTGTGTGGGTGTAAATTTTTATTGTAAGTATTCATTGTTTAAAATCATTAATTGAAATAAAACATTTTGGGCTCTTATCGTCTCCCCATACCTCTTAAAGTATGCCCCCTAACTTAAAGGTTTACATGTATTATAATTTGTTGATTGTACCATTTCAATCATTTACTATTTATAACAGCCCCACTCTTACCATATTTTCAATTCTATACCTTTAACAATTTTAATAAGTCTTTTAATAGATGATGTTCAGGTAGCCTATACAACCATGTCGGTTGGCTCCGGACTATATGTCCAAATAATGTAAGTGCTTGTATTTTGACATCAGTCTTTGTTCCCTTACCAAAACAATCACTTAATCGTTCAAATAAATGATTATGATGTGGTTCCCTTATATTAATCAATATTGCAATCACATTGGCTGAATTTGTACTTAAATAATAATCAAATAAGCCATTAACAAGCCATGAATCTCGAGCTGTAAATAAATCAATGAAATAAATAATATAGAGATAAGAGTTTTATGTACTATTGTTGAATTGTTCCAAGATTTTCTGTTTGGCCTCCTCGACAATTTCCTTTTTATTTGATTCCAATTGTTCAAACAATTCAGACATTTTGGGTTATTTTTGTTCCTATTAAAATTTTTACAATCAATTTCGAACTTTTCATTAAATCAATTCGCAACATCAGACCAACAAATTAACACTGGCGTTATCTACATTGGAGGTACATTTTTGTTAATCTACGAGAAATTACAAAAAAAGTTAAGACCCAAAATACTTTTAAAAAAAAATGTAAATAAATAGTGAGGAACAATAAATCAAATTAACAGAATCCAAATGATTAATGGCTGTTTTAATAATTAATCTCTATAATGTTATTTACCTTAATTAATGGTGTTTAACAATTAGTTGTAGTCAATTAATTTTAATTTCAACAATTTAGATAAGGGAGAAAAATACAAAAATCCTACCAAAAAACACCCCCAAAAACCAGTCGACACCTGTCAAAACCCAATCACACACTAATGGCGAACCAAGTTTTCTGTCAAAATAAGATCCGGCGGTACATTCAAACGGACCTATCACAGACATCGATGTTTTCCACAACAGTTACAGTGAGATCTCTCTAAAGTGATCGTACAGGAAAGCTACAGTTCTCATTCGTTTTCGATTATAAAAAGCGTAAATATTCAAAATTAACACTTTTTCAACAACATTTCGTAAGCGGGGATTGTTATTCGTTCTTAATTTTGAAATTTCGAATTTTTAGCTATAATGAAATTAAAGTGAAACTCCCAATTTTGATTCAATAAGACACTTTCAGCGTTCAGTAAATAATAACATAGAGATTTCAGGGCCATGCTTTTTTATGTAATCGAAAAAGGTAATCCCAACACCAGGTAGCGTCACTATCGAAGCGTTATGAGTACTCTGACTACCCGACGACGACACTATCGAAGTACTCCCGACGATGGGAATACAATTTTAGACAAGAGCCATCACTAAATACATCTATTGCCTAAGAGAGGGTAATACTTTCTCACTTTCAAACAAACAAATCATACCGAGTATACCACACTATTTATTCTCGCAGTTAGCTTTGCCTTTGGTAACATAGTAACGTAATTTGATTCACACTTGATATTTACTAATTTATTTTCCAAATGGCCGAACTAAACTACGATACTATGTAACTAGAAAAGAATTCGTTTTTCTTAAAAAAAAAACACGGAGTTAAATTTATGACTCTTAACCAATAGATGGCTGCATCTCTCGAGCAAATTTTTCGATTACAATAAGGCTGAAATTTTTATGTTATTATTCATTCAACGCTTTCTGTAGATTTATACAAAAATTTATTAAAAAAATCGTTACAAGCCCCACTGATGTTAAATTTGCGTACCGCAACCACAAATTTCAGAAAATTCGCCATCTCCACCGTTAAATGGTGGTTCTTTTAGAAACTCCACATGTCCTTGTAGACTCCTAATGCGTACTTGGGCATCTTGGAAATTCTGATTCAAATTATTAATTTGCACTTGCATCATTCGTCGAATCTCATCGCGTTCTTTCTGTATACTCTTCGATTGTGCACGACTTTGTGCCAATTGACGTTCTAAATCAGCAATTTGATTTTGCATTGATCTACGTACAATTTCACAACGATCCTTTGTACGGGCGACTTGTCGTGCCGATTCTTCACGAACATTATCTAATTGAGCTATCAGTTGAGCAATTTCGTGTGCATTCCGCTGAGCCTCTCTACTATTGTCTTCGGCAATACCTTGGACACGTTCTAACTCATTTCTAAGTAAATCATTTTCGTTTTCTAATTCTGCAACTCGACATTGGGCATTTGGATCTGTATCGGTTTGTGCTGTGATTTCTTCAATTTTTTCTTTATAGATTAATAATTCACTTTGAAGATCTTGATTATTTTTTTCAACTAATGAATACATCTGTTCGGTTTCTTGTAATTTCATTTGTGTTGTTTTTAATAAATCAGGTAATGGACTAAGTTCTTCAAGTTTCTGTTGAAATTGATTTTTCACTTGTTGGATTTCAAGATTGATCTCTTCATTAACACGAAGAGTATCCATTTCTAATATACTAATCTGTCTTCTTTGTTCTTCAACGATTTGTTGAGTCTCCATGTACTATAGAAAAATTTTTATTATAAAGAATGATTATATTAAAGATTGTGGTGAATATTTCAATGCCCACGATTAGTCTATCTCGATACTATACAAGTTACAGAATCACTTGAATTTTCGAATACGATATGAGATAAATTTGAATGTTGGTACTTATCGACAATGTCACAATTTTCAAAAAGCTATTACACTACAGTCATTCTAATTGTAAGTTATTTTAACTGTACAGTTAATTGGTAAATATTTAAAATTAAGTAAATTCGCTTCGATTTACCAACAGAATAATGCTAAAACAAGATTGTAATGAGTGTAATCATTTTATCTACGACTTAGTTCTAATTGTAAGTGTATAGGTACTGCGGTGGTGTACGAGAATATTTACCTCTTCTTCATCATTTTCGATTATAAAATCGTACAAAAAAAATAGACACTTCAGAACTATTTGTTCAAACTGTCTCTTTTTATTTATTTTTTGTCGTTACCATGGTTTTTTACATCTGAGAGAAAATATTATCTACTACTAAAATCGTAAATACTACGTATATTCTCACAACTAAGTATTTGTTAAAACTGTCGTTTTATTTATTTTTTGTCGTTACCATGGCATTCTTACATTTCACAGAAACTATGATTCAAAATCGCACAAAAAACGAACACTTCCGACTACTGGTTAAAACTATCATTTTATTTATTTTTGTCGTTACCACGGTTTTACTCAAGCTTAAGGAAGACATTGGGAGTTAAAGTTACCCCTCTATTTTTTTTTAAATATCTTTGTATAGGCTCAATATTTTCTTATTGATTTAAAAACTAGTTGATTCACTAGAACTATCAAAAGGTGTAAGCCGCGTTTTCGTCATAATTATGCCCGTCTGCTAATAGCAAATTATAAAATAAAATTTGCTTGTTTGACGGTTTTTCTGTAATTAAAATACTTACCCTGTAAATAGCTCTTAAGGGTTGTTCCTTTTAACTGAACTGAAAAACAGAAAATATCGGAATCGAACCAATATTTTTTTTTAAATTAAACCGAAACGAAAACCGGAAAATAACGGTTCGAATCCCTGAGGCTGAGTAATCGTTCAAAATATATTACATCTTTATTCATTCATTTTCAGTTCTTTTCATAATAATTCATGAATGGATCTAAGTTTTTGTATCATTTAAGCGATTCTGTAAATCTTATAGTTTCTGAGTGGACATCGAAATACTCACCATCCTGTATTAAAACAAACCTTATTCCTATATTCATTAATTTGAGCCTGTTGTTCCTGCATAAGAGCTCTTAACTCTTCTAATTCATCTTGTGCTTCACGGAATCTTTGTTTTGCTACATTCATCTGCTGCTCCAACTCCACCAATTGCTCTCTATTACCTATTGATATTGACTAACAGAAAAAAAAGCATTTAACTTATAATCATATTAAATCTTTCAATTTACATTTTGCTGTCCACTAGCCCTAACTGATCGATCATAATCTCGACTTCTATCATCAGATGTTCGTCTTATACTTTCACCACCAGTTATGCTACTTTGCTTAATTTTCTCATTATCGGCTCGTAGACAAGCAACTTCAGTTAATTTGCTCTTGAAATCATCCTGTAGACGATTGTATTGTTCTTTTAATTCTCTCAATTCTCTGTCCTGTAAATACGATTATAGATTGTAAAGTTTAGGAAAAATTTCTGATAACAACATACAGCAGGTGATGGACAAGGTGGACAAATAGGTGGGCAAACAGGTGGTGGACAAATTGCATTTTTTTTCCCTCTATCACCACTTCGTTCCAATTGTTGTCGTTCACATTGAATTGCACACAATTCACTTTGCAAATTACACATTTCATTCTCTACAGTGTACAATTGTTGTTCCAATTGTTTTGTAGCTTCTGCATATTCTTTAACACGTAATTCCATTTCAACTGGACAAACACCTTTATTTTTACCACATCCTTTTTGTTGTTGAGTTGATCGTTCATAAAACTGAAAAAAAATAGGGAAATACAATTTATTTTTGAAAGATTAATGACTATTATAATTATCATCGTGAAACAACTAAGAAAAATTTGGAATCCTGAGTGGGATTCGAACCCACCACCTTTGATATTGTACACCACTGCTCTGATCAGTTGAGCTACCAGGCATTAGTGTGTAAATCTCTAATTACCTCATTGATTTTCATTTGTAAGGTAGCATGCTCCTGGCAAATACTTCTCATTTCATTTTGCATTGTTAAAAATTTTCTTTGTAAATTTTCAATCATTTCATCGTTTGATCTTGCATCACTTTGTACAGGGCACCTAAAACAAAACAAAAATGAATGAAATTTCAATATAATTTCAAAGATCGATCAATTACCTTCTTTGAATTTCCTGTCTCATACTGTAATCATTATATTTGGACTGCATCATTGGTAATTGCTTGCTGCCCTCAGGACTAGATGCACTAGATTTTCTGTGTTTCTTCTTCTTCTTAAGATCTTCACACACTATCAATTTCGGCATGTTTGCTTCAGTCAATCCACAAACAATCACCTTTGGTAATGCATCTTCAGCTCTCTTAATTTGTAACATCGGCGATGGTGGGATCATATTTTCAAATAGATTCGCTTGTGCAGTCAAGAATTGTATACGTCTTGTTTTCTCTTCCAATATTGCCATTAATGCTTTCAATTCTTTATTTAATTCTTCCAATTCTTTTGCCTCAACTTCCGTACATACTTCTTTCTTTAAAAGTTCAGTTAAACGTTCTTTAATTGCTGAAATTTTAAGTGATGTTTCTTTTGCTTGACGTTCAGCATAGTCCAATTCTTGTAACAGTGCAGCATCATTAGCTGCATTGAATTTGAAAACTGAACCGCCTTCTACTGTTGGTGGAGGTGCTGGTGCAGCGTCACCACCATCTCCCTGAAATATTATCAAAAACATTACAGAATATCAAGAAAATATTATGAAAATACATCAATTGCTAGATTTTCCAATTCTTGAGAAGCTTCCTTAATCATCTCTTGTATATCTCTAATATCCTCATCGGTTGCTTCACTTGCAGGCACTGCACCTTCACCTTCGCCTTCATCTTCAGGATTTTCAGTCATTCTGTAGACATTGTCAGCGCTTGATTCACCTTCTGGGCTCACAAGCTGTTCATCTTCACCCTCATCTGCTTGTTCAGGAACTTCTTCGGCGCCACCAAATTCATTATCTTCAGGCAGATCTAACATTTCCTCTCCTTCCGCCATTTTATCAGATACTTTAGTACTTTCTTCACTCTTTTTTGGTAAAATACGTTTCGTAAGGCTTTTTTTGTTTAATGATTGTGAATCAACACTATTTGCTGAATAGAATACCTCCTCTTCTGTATCGTCTTCAAAAAATTGAGAGGTTTCGTTTGTTTCACAAGGTGGTAAGATAACTTCAATAAATTCTCTTCTACTTTGTGTTAAACGTGATCTTTTTAATCGTTTTTCAGTCTTCTTTACAGCTTGTTTTGCTTGTTCTTTTAATGTTACAGACGACTTGTTGGCCCTACTATTGTACTTCTAAAAATCGTTGAAATTAATTATTTTATTAATGATAATTAATTAAAATACAACTAATTTTGAATCAGTGCTCGGAGAACGAAGACTTTTAAGTTTAATGTGGCTGTAATGTCTCAAATTATTTTCAAAATATAAATTCGAATTATTGCCGTTGATTGGAATTGTTTCAAATAATTTTTTATGTTCTTCAAGAAAATCCAAATTACTTAGGAATGTGGTTAACGATTGATTTTTCTTTTTAGTTAATTTCTTATTGGATTGTTTCTCAACTGAAGAATTTGTCTTGGAATTCTAGAAAAATAAAATTAATTAAAAATAAATGTCAAACATTAAAACAAATCATTTGTTTATCACAGACTTTCATATTTTAAGCGAATATTGGCAATTTTTAATCGATATCAAGATTTTTTTTAAATAATAACTGTTTAAATGAAGCTGAATAGAATTAATCTGGAAAAGATAAAACTTTTAAATTATTTAATTAAAAATATGATAAGATTAAATGTCAAAAGGACAACTAACTGGATACTTTATTCTATTTACCAAACGATTATTTAAAACAATTTCTGGAAAGAAAACAAAATCATTTTCCATTTCTATCAGATTTTCTTCGATAAATGTGATTCAGAATGGCAATATTGACTAAAGTGGCCCCTAAGAATCGGACTTGTTTAAGTTTTCCAACACTGCTTTTATTATTTGACTATCTAGGATAAAAATTCTTTAACAGGGCAACAATCCGGACCTAAACTGGACTAGAAGTGTCTAAATTCCATTCGCTTGACGATTTAAAAGCAGGAGATTGACAGAAAATTGATGAATTGGAATATACAATTCTTAAAATTTTGATAAGAAATCGAGAATTTAACTTACAATTCAACGAAAAATGATTGAACAGCCTCCTTTAAATTTTCATTGAATAATACGAAAATTTGTTATAATTATATTTAAAAACAGGAGCCTCATCATTTTCGTCCATTTTCAAAATATTTTTGATATTGCTGAATAATTTAAAAACCTCCAAAATATTTTCAAATTATATAATTTTTTCTTTGTTAGAAACGATAAGATTCCTAAGTTTTTATTCAACTTCTGATAATAGAGCAACAAAGGAAAATTTATGTAACGTTCTTTTCTTGATTTAGAATCCGTGATCATTTTTTATTCAATTCAGTGTTGATGGTTGTAGTGTTAACTTGAGTTTCAGAAAATTAAGTAAAAATAAATTCAAGTGCTTTTAAAATATGTATAGTGATGTGTTAGTGTTACTGCTTTCATGGACGAAGGAGTTTGACTCTCCTCGGAGTTGGGTGCTAGAAGATTCAAGAAAAAGTCGAAATGTCTAAACTATTATTCCAAGATTACTAACTCTTTTCCTTCTTTTTTCGAACAGCGTGGAACAAGAGCAGAGGTGCAGCGAAGCAGTAAGTACCTTTTTAATTTATTTCTCAATTTTGTAAGGATGTACTCTTACAACCTTGTTAGGTACTTTATAGGCAGTTGTGAGCGATTATTAGGATCTGTTAGGTGCTACGTAAGATACTATGTCAATTCAATTACCACTCATTATATGTAGGTCCTTTTCAAGCTGACAGACACTCTATATCCTTTTCATCTCTACAACTTTCTTCGTTGGTGTTCCTGAGTTTCGTTTGGGTTGTAATCATCTCCGCCCAATAGGGGCGGTGCTACCATATGAAAAAATTGGACATTTGCCCAGGGCGGAAAATTTTCCGAATAAGACTTGTGCAAAGTTTTAAAATCTGATCTAAATTTGTAATATTTTTTTCTTTATATTATAATATAAAAGAAACGGGGAGTCGTGTTTATTTTTTGCTTAATAGAGTTCCTACCGCCGGCTCTACCCCCAAGAAAATATTTTTGGTAGCATCACGGTATTTACTAGTAGTTAGAAAAAGGGATCTTGAAGCGGTTTTGGTAGTTTAAAAGCTTCGAAGACCCAAATTTTAAAGCTAGAGTGAAACCATAATTTTAGAGCGACAGTTATGAAGAAAAATGTGTGAAAAAAACAGGATCCAAGAGTTTTCACTGCTATTCAGAATTTTATCACATTTTTCCAAAATAGCTTGAATTGCTCTATACAATGCACGTCAATTTTTGACATTATCTTAAAAAAAACAAGGGAGTAATCGCTGTTTGAAAATTGACTATTTTCGCACGCTGAATCGACATAAAGCTCCGGAATCCCCTTAAGTATTTGTCGTGTGGTAGTTTTTAAACTGAATTATTATGAAACTATCTATAAACAAACAGTACCTTTATTTAAAAAAATATACATAGTATATAAATATTTCTATGTAACTATATACAATTGTCATGTTTAGCAAGTCAATGAGGATTTCAGCCACTGAAAAAATCATGAATTATTTCTCTATTGGGATTATTTAATGCATGTCTTTACCTCTCCCAAACTGAATTTAATGCTGCCATTTTTTAAAGAATCTCTACTATCAAATAAATCTAGCAAAAAGAAAAGAAACAATTAATTAATACTAAAATTATAAATAACAATCATCTATCACTTACTAAAAGAAACTGTTAAATGTAATATAGCAGAAACGAAATCACCAAATCGTAATGTACCATCTTTTCGCATATATCTTAGAATTAATGTTGCTAGAACATCGCTACTTAATTGAAAACCAACAGCTAATAAGGCATCCCGTAAACGTTCAGCTTTCAATATACCAGTTTTCTCTTTCGTATGATTCTTAAAGGCTGTCTGCCAATGTTTCAAGCTACACATAAGATCTTTGAAATCGTTGAATTTTAATCGACCCACTCCTGACGTCTATGAACATATAAAACAATCAATAACTACAATTTTTTTTGACAATTAATTAAGGACAAGCCGGAGTCCGAAAAAGTGGCAATTTTTTATTTTTCTTTAATCATCGATTGCTTGCTTGTGCATCCGAAAGAGTTTTCCATCTTGGAAAATTACCACTAAATGCCAAAGTGTAGGCAAAAAAGTCGGAGCATGTTAAAAAATTTTAAATCACGCAGTTTCTGCAATTTTGAAGATAAAAAATTGTACAGCAGCTTGTTTGAAAGTTTATTTAAGGGCGGAGGGCAGATGGTTTCCGAAAAATCCAATTTTAGGAAATCAAAAAAGCTAGCGAAAAAATTAAAGAAAATTTCAAACTTTTTCGGAAACCATCCGCCCATAAATAAGCTTTCAAACAAGTTGCTGTACGATTTTTTACCTTTGAAATTGTAGAAACTGCGTGATTTAAAAAAATTTAACATGCTCCGACATTTTCGTCTGCATTTTGGAATTTGGTGAAGATTTTTCAAAATGGAACACTTCTTCGGATGCACCGTGAAACGCCCAATTCAACGCGAGCAATCGAGCATGGGAAAAAATTGTCACTTTTTCGGATATCGAGTCGAGGCCGGATTCGGGCTTCCAATTAAGACTTACATCAAATGTGAGAATAACTTGACGACACACTTCAATAGAAGCACAGCTTTTGATGTAATCGTTCGGCAGACAAGCATCCAATAATTCTTGTAGTTCGAATGCATTCACTGTACGATGTTCATCGGCTAATTGTAGGAAAACGGCTTCATATTGACTGAAACTTTTCCCATCTAATAATGGTGGTGCTTTAATGATGGCCGATTTAATTAACATTGGTACTGTATCGAGTAGTTTCAATTTGAGCGGTTTACACGAATAGACACGCAATGTAAAACTTGATTCTTGTCCAGGTTCAAATATCGTTGGTAATATTAAATAACCACCTTGTTCTAATTGGCAACGATAACTAACTTGTCGACTATTCGTATATTGTGAATTGAATAGGGATTTGTTCTTTTGAAAGAATGCTTTCGGTATTGTTTCTGTGGTGTTTTTCGGTAGTGAATAGGCTGTAAAACCGATCACTTTCGGTTCCATAATACTGTGTTGGTTCAATGATACAACAACTTCTTCCATTTCACTCAATAGTAGGTGTAATTGTGGATTTAGGTGGAATGTTTCCGGATTGTTTCGACAACCACCGGCTGATACACCTTTAAGCCAATTACCTTGGAATAAACGCATTTGCCATGTGTTTTTATTATGTAAACTGGGCTCATCACGACTTGTATCATTATCTAAATGTATCACCTCTAAATTTGTAAATGTTTTAATTAATTCAGAGAACGACATCCAAAATTCACCATCATTCAATTTGTTTTGTAAACGTTGTAGATCGTGCGGTGAAATCGCCGACCATTCAGATGAATCCAATGACCAACCACCAATGAAATCATTGGCCGGTCCTAATGGATTACGTATTTTGACTAATTGTATTAATTCACCATTAAAGGTCTCTACACGTTCGATTGAATAAATTCGATAATTTATACCTAATTGTATACCATTTGTTAATTTCTCAACACTGGATCGTATTTGGAAATTGGGCGGTTGTACTGTACAAGTTACAATCGATGTCATATCTAAGAGTTTATGTAATTGACGTGAACAAGATGTGGCATCTTGGCGAATTGGGATACTTTCTGTGATGCCACCAGTTAGATCGGCTAATCCATCGAGAAGTGAACCGTATTTTAGGGCTTCATATGAACCGTGTAATCTGGAATATTTCAAATAATAAACATTTAAGATAGAATAATACCAGCGGTTATTACGTTTCTCAAACGTTAGATGGCGTTTGCTCTACAACGTCTTTTGTATCTCGTGATTCATCTAAAACGAAACGTTCTTATGGAAACTCTTATTATTTGGCGACCGAATCGGGAAATATTTCAAGGATTTATGGGAGAGCATTTTAGCAAAAGTAGAACTTTGTAGGACATTTGGAAGTTGGTTAAAAAAACGTTCGTTTATGACAATGTCGCGATTTTTAAAAACAAACTAAATACGCAAAACAACTCGAGAGTCATTCCAACATCGATTTTTTCGTTTTCCTCCATTTCATTCTGGAACAGGTGGGAATGTTTTGCTTTTTGTCTAGAATGCAATGGAGACAAACTTAAAAAATTAATAGTGGGAGGATTATAAGACGTTTTGCGCGTTTAGTTCGTTTTTAGAAATTACATCTCCACGTAACAGCCTACAAATCCTTGAAATATTTTGCGAATCGCTCATCAAATAATGGGAGTTGTCATAAGATCTGTTCGTTTTAGGTGAATCACCCGGTATATACAAGGAGATTCTAGAGAATGGGACATTAAAAGTATAAGAAGTTCCAATTGATGGAAGTTGATAAAATTTGGTATATAGCCATTATGTCACCTGAAATTTCTTTAGAAATTATGTTATTTGTTCTATCTACCCCTCTTATAAAGGGTAGTGCATCCTACTCACTTATTTTAAAAAGAGTGGTATACTTTTTATTGCATTCCTAAATTCTTTGATGAAATCGAAGGAGACTTTGATCTAGAGCTGAAAGTTTTTCAGATATTTCAGCTAATAGTGCAATTTCAAAATTTGCAGTGCCTGACTGCAAAATTCATATTTTTGAAGCCATAGCATTTAAAATGTTGAAACTCGTAATTTAAGTAGTAAAAATAATGTTCTTTTTATCAACTTAAACATAATTCAGTTATCTTTCAGTGTTTGCCAAACTAATTCAATTATAATGGAATGCATAGAAGGCTTAGCAAAATGACAAAATATCACAAATGACATTAATATGGAATATTTTACATTTTGACAACTTTCGGACATTCTACAGGCACAAAAAACAAATGCAGTAAATATTCATTTAATTAATTATCAATTTCTTTCATTTTTCTTCATTGAGAATCTAATAATTAATTAATTATCTTCACGCTAATTGTGACAATTGAACTGAAAGTTGTTTTCCTAAGCCTTCTATATTTTACATTTCCTTTCAGGGAGAAAATTAGATAAAATTGAAAATTGTGAGTGAAGTTTAGGAAATGCTAATACAGTTCGATGCAGAATTTTCTTTTCTATCTAATCAGATAAAGAAAAATATGGTGTTCCATTTGAAATAAGCAAGATATTAAAGTTTGAAAATTGCCTG
>JAZBGW010000359.1:4485-14977 GCA_037464815.1 Mylabris variabilis | reverse complement strand
TTTATCGCTATAGCGAGCACCTGATTGGCTACATGATTTAATTAATAACTAATTACCTGTGTGTCACATGACAAAATGGTATAGGACTTTTCGTTTTAGAATTTCATCACCTATCTGCCCTTTAGGATGAAATGCGTGACTTACGGGACAGCCTGTATATTAAAGACAGTCTGTAACAATACTTTAGAAAAATTATTGTCGATCAAAGTGTAAGCGGTGGACGGAAAACGTAAGTCGTTACTTACACAAGATCCATAACTGTACAAATTAACATTTGTTCAGCTAAATTAAGCCTCAAGCTACGTCCTACGTTTGTGTGAAAAACAAAACAATTATTAAAATATAATTTATTTTATTTAAAATTATTAAAGATAATAAAAATTACTTATTCGAATCATTTGGCAACGCTTTTACTTTTAATATTAATTCCCGTTTTAATTTCTCTTTATTCTTCCCATACCATTTTAACCATTCGGCTACAATCGGATTATTACGATCACCATGTTGTTCTAATTGTTGATAATATGCTGCTCGGATTATTTTCAAACAAGCACTACTATGGTATGGTAGACATGTCTTTGGGTCAACATATTTGGCAACGTGTCTAGAAAAAAAATTAAAATCCCCTATAATCAAATTGCAATATACAGGTATGGCAATCTTAACCACAAACATTGAACTATGTTTCTAGTAGTGATCGCCAACTCCTGAAAGAAAACGAATTTCTTATATACCCTGTAACGACGCATTTTAATCGTCGCGGTAATACAGGTCGTTTTTGTTTCTTTCTACCGAAAATTCGATTGAATGCAACATTATTTGGGTCGTTTAAAATACTGATAAAGGTGCGTTCACAGACTTTCTCTGATTGTTTTTGTTGTTGTTGATCATTCTCAGCTTTAAGTGATTTATCACCACCACCACTACTACTATTATCATTATTGATATCTTCAATAATCGGCATTCTTGTAGACCGATATTGGATAATAGGGCCATTAATTACACGTTTTACCGTTCGTTTAATCTTCTTTTCACTTTCCATCTTTTGATATTTCTCTAAAAAAACATTGATTAATTAATTATAAGTCGAATTGATGATGGTAAAACTTACCAAGGGATTTAATATTTTCTAATTCGGTTAATTTAGCTTCTTCTAATAATTCTTCTTGCGTTGGTAATTCCTCATCGCGGCGTCGTTTCTTTTTATTCTTTTTCTCTAAATTACGAAATTTTACACGTTGCGCTGTGGCTGCCGATTTTGCTGCCGTTGATTTTCTAATCGATTTCCTCTCTGCAAATAAAAATATCAATCTATGATCGAATTTAAATAGATTCAACCATACCGTAATTTTCCAACTGTTTTCTTATATCATTCCGATTTCTGGATGTAGATTTATTCGGTTTTGATTTAGGTTTAGGCTTATTTTGTGCCGAAACCGGTTCCTATAAAAAAAAACTGGAATTACATTAAAATAATAAAATATAAGCGTATTACTTTATACGCTTTTGTAACTAATCGTCGTTTCTTCTTCTGGTTCTCTTCCCCTTCTTGATCAGAGACCGGTTCATCGTTTTCATCGATACTAAAATCTGAATCGACGATATCTTCACCTTCTTCCTCAGCTCTAAAATCGAACAATAATTGAAATTAGTTGGAAAACTAGACAATTTTTCGATAATTTACTCGTATTCTTTATCAGATTCTGTATCAAGAAAACCACCATAGTTTGTTTTATAGAATTCATCCTTGCATTCTTCTTCTTCTTCATCCAGTAATTTTGCCAAACGGTTTCCGGCATTTGCACGTCTCTCACGATTTGCCATTTTCCGAACAAAAATTAGAGAAAACTAGAAAAGAACCAAGAAAATTTATAAATTTCTAACCCTAAATTATATTTTCATTGATTTGACAACTAAATGACAGATGACAGTACATATCAGAAGTGACAACATTTAGAAATAAAAAGTCACTAACAATCGTTTGAAAGGATAATAAAAAATTATGTTCTAACGGTTTTAACAAAAGTTTATGCTTGTTCTATTGTCAACTTTTTTTTAAAAAAAATACTCAAAAGTTATTATATTTAAATAAAATAAGTGAAAATTCAATTTAGATTCTTAACATTCTTAGTAAATTTTCTCATATTCCCATTTATATTGGCCTTACTGAATGTTTTGATTTATTTTCACGAATCAAGAGAGCGTTGATTGTTTTTGTTATGCAAGTTTTTTTAAGACGTAGGTCATTGAAAAAAAAAATGTAAAGTGGTTGTTTTACTGTGAAATTTCGAGGGTAAATTATTAAATTTCTGTAACAATTTACGTGAAAATTGATTTAATGATTCTGTAAGTTGTACATGAATAAAATTTTCTAAATCCCAAGAAATCAACCCCCAAGCTGGGGGCTGTCTTCGAGAAAAATAGCGAGATGATAAGAGTGCAAATAGAACACACACAGTTTCTTCTACTCATGATGACTCTTGTGCTCTTATCACAGCCCCCACATGGGGCTTCAAACTTGGCGGTGGTGATTTTAGGGGGCTAATTGCTTTATTTAGACATGTCCAACTGATAGAATCATCAGATCTCGTATCAAATTCACAATAGAATTTAATTTTTTAGGTACTGAATCGTATTAGCGTTCTGAAATGAGCATCCAAGGCTTTGCTACAATAGCTGCCTTTGGTATTGGTTTAGTATTGAGTGTTGGTATTTTAGCATACGAAATTTATAATACACGTTCACGTTATCATAATTACCATCATGCCTCGAATAATACATTTACATATCCAGGTAGTACAACATCAACGTCATCATCAAATAGTCGACCAATATCACCATCTAGGTATTTTTTTATTTTTATGTTTAGTTTAATGAGAAAAAAAATAAATTTTTTACTATAGACGTAGGCGAAAACCAGTGAATGATGCGAAAACTTGTGTTGTATGCCTTGAGAATTTCACTGATGATAAGACAACGTTAAAAACATTATTATGTGGACATTGTTTCCATTGTACTTGTATCGATACATGGTTTGCGGTATCAAGTAGTTGTCCTGTTTGTCGGGCCAATAGCACGATTTAATTTTTTTTTTATTTATTAAAATAATTTCCGATTGAGTAATAATAGCAATAATAATAATTAAAAAACATATGTAATTATTAATAATTTAAATTTTTGAAGTTACAGGGGAAGATCGAATTTATTAATTAGGTGTCTAATGACAATTGGTGGCGCAGTACTGCTGAGAAATCCCCTGTATACTTAAAAACATGCTTATCACTAGGGCTTTTTTAGGCTGAATTATTGAAATTAATGAATTAATTACATGATTATTGTTCTAAATAATTGTAATTAAAGATTGAATAAAATATGAGAATTTTGTGGAATCAATGGAAATTTAAAGTCCCTTAGACTAAATAGAAGAAAATTTGTTGAATTTTCAGTTAATATAGGATGAGTATAAAACTATAAAGTAACGTTCAATAGTATATTATACAGCGGGACTACTATTACCGAGAATGAAGGTTCGAGGTAATAATAGCACACATTATAGCGAGTTGTATACTATACTTTATCTACGACTTATTGGTGGTGTACAAGAATATTTACCTTCTTAATCATTTTTGATTATAAAATCGAACAATTTTATTTTTTTTTTGTCGTTAGCATGGTTGTTTACATTTGAGAGAAACTATTATCTACTACTAAAATCGTTTTCTTGGTCACTTTCCATTGCAAATATTACGTTTGTATATTCTCACAGCTAAGCATTTTTTAAATCTGTCATTACCATGGCATCCTTACATTTCATAGCAACTATGCTTCAAAATCACACAAAAACGGATACTTTAGAACTACTTACTTGTTAAACCTGTCGTTTGATTTTACTTTCTACTTACCATGGTTTTTTTAACATTGTAGAAAAATATTATTTTCTGATTGGCTTACGAGAGAGAATAATGAACTATTAGCCAATCAGAAAATAGTAGGAAATAATATAAGACATTATATTACAAAAACGACACGTATAATATTCACTTTATATATAAGTCGTAGATAAAATTCAATTACACCTATTTACAAAAGAATATAAAAGAAGGAATGAAAAAACAAACTTACCAACAAATAAATCCGGAAATAGCCTACCCATCTAGTACATGAAAATTCCCGTAAATACGTATATTTTCCTGGAAAACAAATAGGCCACAAATATTCTAATTCATTAGCAACTTGTATTTTATTTATAATTTTTTTATAAGTAGAACTTAATTACAATTTAAATTTGTACATGACGTTTTCTCTCATTGTTTGCACCTATAATTATAACAATTATTACAAATAGGGCTACAAACATATAGTTGTTGACTGGAAATAGTGAATATTTTGAGAACAGTTAAATTACTTTATGGTTTAGGTCAATGATCCCCAACTACGGACCAATCTAGGTATTCATAGTTAACTCACAATTTTAAGAGAGTAATAAACTAATTTAATTTCGTAACCACAACTTTATAATTCTGTCAATCAAAATAGGTAGTTGACCCTTTTCTTTAGGACTGTTTATGGTCAATATCTGGTGTAAAACAAACAGTCCCGTAATTGAGTTGCAAATGCTAAAATAAACAGAAATTGTTGCCAAAATTTGATTATGCTCTTAAAGTTGTGAGTCGACTATATGCTGTTGTGCGACCACCATACAAAAAAATTAAGTTTCCAATAAACAATATCATTAACAATGTACAACTGTAAATTTACCATGCCTGAGCGGGCTGTAGAATATGCTGTTACCTTAGGTGCCAAAGGTTGGGGACTCCTGGTTCCGGGTAAATAACTTTTCTTAAGCAATTCACTATTTCCAGTCGACAACTATACTAAAAAAAGAAAAGAAAAAACATCCTTTCCAACATTATTAAATATAAAATTATTTTTTTACACAGTGTACGTCTACAATGATTGAAATACACAATTGTTAAGATCAAATACATGTTACATTAAACAATAATTATTAATTAATTATATTATGTTTACGTATATTTTTTTTGTTTCACAAATGAAGAAATTAAATTAAATTGAGATACACAGTAGAGAGACACATATAGATATAGAGTAATTTTTTAATAGAATCACATAGCTCGATAAGGTCCTTGCATTTTCAAATATTGTATAACTAATGATGGCCCACCAGCTACAATTTCAGCCGGTATCTGTGTTAATGGACAATTTTCAATACTCATAATTTGTAAATTTGAACATAATGCCAATTCAAATGGTAAATTATGTAATGATGGATTATCATTAACATATAACGATTCTAAATTCTCTAATGTACCAATTTCTTCTGGTAAATAAGTTAGATTATTCTCACCAGCACTCAAATATACTAAATTTGTTAAATGTCCAATCGCTCTCGGTAAACATGTTAATTGATTCGATTGTACAATTAATTTTTGTAAATCTTTCAAATAACCAATTTCGTTCGGTAATTGTTCTAAACGATTCTCTTCTAAATCTAATACACGCAACTTTCTTAAATTACCAATACTAGATGGTATACGTTTCAATAAATTATTTGATAATACTAAAACTTCCAATGATTGTAAATTTTGTATATCATCTGGTAGTTTACCTAATTGATTTGTACCTAAATTCAATTCAACCATATTCACCCATGTACCAACATCTAATGGTAATGATGTTAATTGATTCTCTTTCATATTCAATTTGGTTAGATGTTTCGCCCGTGAAAATATACCATATGGTATTTTATCGATTTGATTATGTTCTAAATTAATTGTATCAACATTAGTGAATTGTGATGGACCACCAGATGGGTATGCTGAGAAATTATTACGTGATAATGTGATATTTGTTAATTCATTTAAACTGGATAATAAACCATCTGGTAGTTGTGAAATTGTATTACCTTCAACATTAAATTCATCCATATGTTTACAATTGCTTAATGTTGATGGTATTGTTTGTAAACGATTATAACGTAAACCGAGCCGTTGTAATAATTGTAATTGTCCAATTGTTTCTGGTATATCTAATAATTCATTATGTTGTAAATCTAATGTTGATAAATTCCTACAATTACCAATTTCTTTCGGTAAATGTTCTAAATGATTATGGGATACATCGAATGTTACTAAATTTATTAATTTACCAATACCGGCTGGTAATTCTTTAATTTTATTCTCACGTAAACTCAACATTGTTAATGATGTTAAATTACGGATTTCATCACCAACATATCGGATACGATTGAAACGTAGAAACAGTGTTGTTAACGAAGTCAATTGGTAAACAACATCAGGTATATCGTTCAGTTTATTATGTCGTAAATCTAAGACTTTAATCAATTTTAAATTGATCAATGAATCCGGCAAACTTGTTAAAGAATTCTCACTTAAAGCTAATGTTTGTAGATTTGTTAAACAACCAATCTCATTCGGTAAATAACTTAATTTGTTGCCATACAAATACAGTTCGGATAAATGAACTAAATCACGTACAGTCGGTGGTAGTTGTGTTATATTCGATTTACTTAAATCTAAACGTTTCAAGCCTTCATCACGACAACGTAGAAATTCTTTGGATACATCCAAATCAGCTTGGATCGGTTTATTTTTCTTCACTGTCGGTTTCGGTTTATTCGATTCCGGATGTTTTACAGTTACAACTTTTGGACGTGTTACTACTGTTGTTGGTGGTGGTTCCGATAATGATCCACTACTAAATTTTTTATGTTTAATATTCTCTAAATAACTACTACTGGTAGCACTAGAAGATTCAGCTTCGGGCATCTCGTTCTCTGATAGTACAAATGTATTGTTGCCCGTTGATGATTGAGTCATGCCTTTTTTTGCCCCGTCTTCTTTGTATTTCCAATACAATTTTCGAATATTCCTTAATCCTCCATCAACATCTTTAATTATAATTTAATAGAATTTGATGAATTGTTATAAATCACATTACCATCGTGTAATTGTTTTTTTTTGATGTCTTTTTCTTCACTTGTTTTTCGTTAACAAAATTTCAGCACAATATCACTGCTATTATTATTGTTGTTGTTATTATTCTTGTTACAAATAAAAATCAACTGTTATCATTTATTTGTGGTTAAATTGATAAGAAATGTATTAAAAAAAGGTGCAAAAATGTCCCCGCCCCGAAATTTTGCAGCAATTCCTAACATTTCTAAGACGTTTGTCATTTGACTCCTGAGACGTCATTGCTAAATCTATTGATTTTTCAGTAAATCTACAGACATACAAGTGGAAAATAAAAATAAAAATAAATAATTAATTTAGTTTTAAATCATCCATAGACTATATAATCGAGATTTGGATAATGATTTTTAAACAAAATTTTCATTTTTCTCTATTTATGATACTGAAAAATGTTGTGAAAATTATTTACAACACTGTAAATATTAATGTGAATTGATAGGCTAGGCAACACAAAATACAAATACGTATAGGTAGCAATCGTGATATTTTAATGTAGGCCGAAGATCAGGGGCCCCGTTCAATCAAACGGCTCCCATGCCAAAAGAAGAAGAAGACTGTTCGCAACTGAGTTCGCGCAAGGGGGTCTTGTGCTGAATAAAGTAGTACACCTTCTCTTCAGTTCTCTAAAAGATAAGTACATAATGGAGTAAATCAATGAGAATATTGTTCTTTAATCCTTTTTTGTTCCCTCTATTGCGGTATTAAGGGCCAGCATTAAATCTTTTTCGATTTGGTGTCCAAAAAATGCCAATGTTTAATAATCGATATCCCGTTTGTTTTGTGAGATATTGTAAAGCGTGAACCAGCATTAGAATAGACATTTCAGGGTGCATCAAGAACAGGTCATTTTTTTAAAAAAATCCCCCATAACTTCGCCAGTGTTAATTAGATGGCAATATTACAGACAAATTGAAATGGCTTTCCAAATCATTTAAAAAAAAAATCGATCATCTTGTTAGTATTGCGGAAAAATAATTAAAACGTAAAAGTCTCATTGCATGGTCTTTTGTAGAACTTTAAAGATAAATAATTGTACAAGACCTTGTTCGGGAGCTTATTTAATCATGGGGAAAGACTCGAGGACATGCTCGAAAACTTTTTGGAAAAATTGAGAGAATTCGTGTGTTGTTTTGACTTATTAAAAGTTATTGTTTTGCAACAGTTTTAGAGCATTTGATAAACTTTCCAATAATACTATTGTCGTTGGGAAATTTTTGAAAGTTCTTGTAAAATCCGTTCTAATATTAAACTAGGCCCTACTGAATGTAGACCAGTCCAGTTCGCAGGGTACCCAACGAGCATTATTTACTTTTTCTATTGCTAAGAATAAATATTTATTTTCGTTTTTGTTTTCCCTGGTGGAAATGAGACTCTGAAAATCTCTGAAAAAGTCTTACTTTCTCTGAAAATTTGGAAAATCTCCGAAAATCTCTGAAAAAGTCTTAAAATATTAGTATTAATACTAACAATAATAATAATAATAATAGTCCGAATTTATTTCCATTTTAGCAGCACCTTTCTCTTTCATTTAAGCTGAAGAATTTAGCCAATTAAGTTAAAAAAATACAAGGTCCGAGCAGTCTTTTATGCAATCTAAGAGTTAAATTGACAAAAATATGGATGATTTGCAACGAATATTGTTTGAAACCTTAAATAAGACTTTAGCTGGAAGGTAAGCAAAGAATGACCAAATAGTCTCTTTTTCACCAAAATTTACCAAAAATAAAAAAAATTAAATTAAGATTAAAACCAAAAATATTTTAAAAAGTTGAGTAGGCATTAAGGATTCAGTTCAAAAGCCTACCGAAAGCATGTAAAACGTCTCCATTTCAGAAAAGGTCAAAAATACCTCAACATCTAGACTTATTGTTGAAAATCCTGGTAAAAAGGTCACAAAATATCTCGAAATAGTAATTTTTGACGAGTGCTATCCTTATTATGATCACCATTTGAAGACGCTGGTCCAAGCATTGCCGTCTTTTTGACCTGAAACTTTCACAGGGATCTGACATGGGCCAAATCAGGTTAAACTTTGATCTTAATAAGGTCCAGATCAGGATTGTCGTATGAAAACTTGATAAGGATATAACGCAAATCAATCACTTGTCGGGATTACCTTACCAGGACCACATAAGGATATCCTAATCATATCCTCAATGAAAAATTCGGATAATCAATAACAAATCAACACTTACAATGAGGGATTGACGCTCCACCAGAGGAGCCAAATCGGCTCATCGGACTCAACCTAAATAAGAGGAAACTCAATCTTAGAGAGGGAAGATCTCGTAGTAGACTTCGGTTGCTGCAGCTGATGCAGATCAAAGAGGTGAAGCGTCTACAGGTGAGCTGTTACAAGTAGTGCCATCTAGTTGAAGGGCTAGTTACCGGTGGTATCTGGGAATGACTCATGGTAGGGATAGAACCCTAGCTATATATATGTATAAGGCTATCCTGAGGATCACCTCATTCTAACCATAACCTGAGAAACAACTCTTTATTACAAGGCCATCTGATTCAAAAAATTAGCTATTTTATAAGTTTATCCTGAGAAGAATCTCAGGAGAAAATCTAATGACCAATAACTTCACGTTGATTAAGGTTATCCTGAATCTATCCGGTTATGGAGCTCCTCAGCTTTATCTTATTAGGCTCCAGAGAAAGTAAGACTTTGTCAGAGATTTTTAGAGATTTGCAGAGAAAATAACACTTTTAAAATGTTTATTTCGAGACTCATTTCCACCAGGGTTATCTAACCCAAGCTTGGGCAAATTTTGTAGGCCCCAAGACAGTGTTAATCCAGGGCCTTCAAAGGTTGCGGCCCGCCCCTGTGACGATGAGTCGAAAGATTGATAGATTATAGGATTCTGCTTGATGTACAAATGGTACATATCTAATAGACTGGTTTTCATTTGATTTATTTCTGTTAAAATTTCAATTACGTTTAATGTTTTAAGTAAAAATGGAGATGCAGCTTCTTTTGTAATTGCATCAGCTCTCTAATAATAAGTATTAACATAAAAATAACAATCCTACCGCGAACTTATATAAATAGAGAAACATTGTTTCGCATCCTGTGCATTCCGTTCTCATCATTTGCTTTTATCTTGTTGAAAAATCTATTCTTTTGGATTTTTATTTGAGATCTTAGACATGTCGAGAATAAATTTCCTCGCCTTTAGTGGTTATTCAATATGCGACAAATTTTTTCAACGATTTCAATTTCCATATAAACTCTTTTTGCTCGATTCAGTATGTGAAAAGTTACTGTCTTTGTTCTATTCTAAACAGTTCATTTCCGTGCAAAATAGTACACACCTGAATCAAAATGAAACTAAACTGTTACAAAGTTGCAATTCCATTTCCACAAAAACTGATTTCTATTTATTGTCATTCATCAGTGATGATCCTGGTGGAAATGAGACTCGGAATAACTCGGAATAAACAATTTATTACCATTTTTATATTACGAGTAT
>JAZBGW010000358.1:15284-27836 GCA_037464815.1 Mylabris variabilis | reverse complement strand
AACAAACTAATTTATTAAATAACTATTCTTTGAGAAAATCTATAATTAATTAATAATTTTGATATTAATTATGACAATTGAATTGAAAGTCCTTTTCTGAGCCTTTTGTGTATTTCATTACATGCAAATTAATCCAACATTGGTGACTAGATATATTTACAGATTCAGGAGAGAAAATTAGACGAAATTGAAAGTTCTGAATAGCTGAAAACTTATCAAAGATAGGTGTAGAGACTGTTAATACAGTCTATTTAGAATTCTTTTCTCTATTCAACCATATAAAGAAAAATTTCTTGCTCCATCTAAACTAATTAAGATATGAATTGTAATTTGATAATTGCCTGAAAGAAAAAATCATTTCAGCTAAACGCTGAACGACAATTAAATGCTTTAAACTTTAATAAAAAGTGTTTTATTTGTGCTACTCGCATTTCAAATTTCAACCAATAAGCGGTAATAGTTTTAGAGATATGCGCGAAGCAAAATTTCATGCACAGTCAAAATATCTGAAAAACTGTCAACGTCCTTTTCGATTTAACTAAAGCATTGAAAAATATAAGCAAAACCTGTTTAAATTATGAAAGTAGGGTGGTGCACTACCCCATATAACGGGGGTCACTAGAGATAGTTCAAGTGAAAAAACGTCTTTAGTCAAAATTTCATAAGCTTCCATTACTTCTCATACTTCTAATCGTCAGAACACACCCTGTATAAGATGAGAATACAGATTATTTGGGATAAATCATCGACCCATTTCCTATAAAACCGTAATCGGATCTAACTGATATTATTATCTATCTACATACCTATATGTGCATCATTATAATTCAGATTCTGAGGATACTTAAAAACGATGAGGGTCACCATTATTGCACAGACAGTTCATTGGTCGGATAAAACATATGATGGGAAAGCAGTATCTGGCAAACTCTCCACTTTAAAATTGCTCCAGCATATTTGTTTTGATAAAAAATCGTTATAAACGGTGGAAAATTCGATCGGTAGAGTGCTTTTAACGCAACGATTCAACATGTAAGCACATTTTACGTGAAAATAATTAGAGAAATGGCACATGTGAGAGAACCTTTTATGTTTTCAAAATCTATTAAACTAGAAGATTTACCCTTAAAACACACACTATATCAACAAATAGTTGTGAGAGATTTTTAAATTAAATTGGTGGTGGGTGATTTATTAGATTGATGAGGGTGTGTACAATTAGACGATGGTGGTTTAAAATTACTTAAAATACTAAAAACGAGCAGTTTTTTTTAAACAAGTCTCTAATTAATGCTAAATTGTCTTTTTCTTTTATATAAATGTGCCGAAAGTGTGACTTAGTACTTAATGAGCGGCACTGAAGTCTCTATGTTCTGAGCCAGTCTCTGAGACTGCTAACAAAGACTGGTTACTCGCCTAAAAATGCTAGAAAGCTACTCAATCCACTTAGGAATGAGCTAAAGCTGCTCGCGGAGCTTATGAACAGAGATTGAGGCGATGCATTCAAATTTTTTGAAATGCCAACACTCTATTTTTGTCTTAAAATAAGACGAGTAGGAAAACTTCTTTGCATTTTGAAACACTCACGAAATTCTAACGAAACACGAAATAATTGCCAAACAAATAATAATAATAAGGGATTAATATTGAAAGTCTTAACGTAAAATAATTAAAAAATATACAAAAATGAAATCGTGCTGTAAACGCAAAATGACAAATTTAACAGCCACTTTTATGACTTGTCACGTTCTACTTCATAAAACCAGTAAAATTACGATTTTTATCAAATACACAACAACAAAGAACAAATCTATCATTTTGCTGTAACTGAAAATAGAAGAAAACCGGTAAAATTCGCATTTCAGGATACGTTCCACAAAGAAACGTTTTAAGCTAGATCCGGTATTAAACAGGTTAAGCTTTTAAATATGTGAAACGCAACTGGTCGATTTGAAATAATCCTGCAAGTTTATGGACCTATTCAAAAAATCGACCGATTGAATAAATTGTGAATTATGAAAGAAATTCGAACGCTATAGAAGTTTTTCCGAAAGAACTTGAAACAACTCGATTTGGAACTAAAATAATAATGTTATGAAAACAATAATAAGATAGACGGGTGAATTTGTACGTCGAACAAACAAGAAAATTTCGTTTTATTTATTTATTGAGAAGAAAAATTCAGGAAAACTCTGAAACTGCTGAAACATTAAAATCGATTGTTGCGTCATCTGGCGGTTTCAATAACACAGCCGTGTAGTTACCTGTAAATTATCTCCACTATCATTATATAATCAATGATGAGATGATGAGCGAACTGATAAGATTTTAATTATTGTTTATTATTTATAATAGCAAAATGGGCGGAAATAGTTCAAATTTGCGGATGTTTATTTTCGATATCCTGTCAAACTGCGGTCTCTAGCGGTCGCTTCTTGTACTATTTCTATAAATACTGAAATCTGAACCGTTTTTTCGTGTGTTGTGTGTTGTTATAAATTAAAAAAAATCTTAATTTTGTTGGGTTAATTAGAAAATTAATTAAAGAATGGGCCGTAAGAGTAAGTCTAGTCGTATACAACAATCAGTAAAATTAACAAATCGTCATAATAATAACCAATCACAAAATGAATTGAATAATTTAATTGATCAATTATTGCGTCTTAGTACAATACCACAGGAGACCAATATTGTAAAATCATTGGAGAATCAAAGGCGATTACAGGAATTATTGGAACGAATTGACAAAATTGAAAATCCAACTGATAACAGATCGAATCTAAATGGTAATAATCATAATAATAACAATGATGATGATCGTTATAGTGGCGCCATCATTGACGAATTTGTGAAATGGACTCGTGAAAATGGCGCTAAATTTGATGGTTGTTCAATTATTGAATTCGATGGTTATGATTTGGGCTTACGTGCCGATTTAAATATACCAGAATCATCATTAATAATAGCTGTACCAAAAACAATTATGATGACAATAGAAAATGCTAAACAATCCGATCTGAATGTGCTGTTAGAGAAAGATCGTATCTTACAGATGATGCCAAATGTTGCATTGAGTATATTTCTGTTGTATGAGAAATTTAAAGAGAACTCGTTTTGGAAACCGTATATTGATATCCTACCAAAAACATATACAACAGTGTTATATTTTACTGTTGATGAATTAGAAGAATTAAAAGGTAGTCCGACATTAGAGATTGCTTTAAGACAAATTAAAAGTATCGCTAGACAATATGCGTATTTTCATAAATTATTCAATTCATCCGATCAACCGGTGTGTAAATTGTTGAAATCGAGATTCACCTTCAACGAGTACCGGTAAGTTATACAAAATTTACACGGAAAACTATCAGAGTGCAGGACCTGGGAGTAAACAAAATAGCCGTGATCCTCAAAGAAGATGCTACGGACATTTTTCGTTTTTCTCCTTTGCATTCTAGAAAAAATGCAAAAAACACAATGTTGGGCGGATCTTAGAGTAATTCCAAGTCATTTTATGAGACCTGCAAGTTTTTGAAAATTACTACATCGTCAAAAAAAGTTTTTTTCAACCGACTTCCAAATAAACTAATAAATGCTAAAATATTCTCCAGGGACTATTCTACAACTCCTTAAAATATTTCTAAAATCACTCGATTAGTTTGGTGGAAACGGCCAAATTGTATACTCCCAGGTTGGACATCCTGTATAGTGTACAGTAGCTACAATATCAACTACAAATATAGGAAAATATATGTTTTACTCTCCCATATATATATATTTTTATATGTATAGGTTCGTGGTTCGCCGAACCTCGGAACTGGTCTGTTTCGTTCTGATCCGCCATTTCACGAACCAGTATGTCAACACGGTTCGTGGTCTGTGGGTTCGTCAATATTATCGGAAACTTTAAAGGTCTCTACACACACAATTTAGTTCAATTCTCAAGGCTAAAAAGTGGCCAAACTTACCTATTTTCACTTGAAGTAATTTATTTTTCCCCAAATTCCTCGATAAATTATAGAGAGATCCAGCCTGGTCCGTTCCTTTGTTCCGCAATATTTTACCGACAATAGATTGGTAGCCCGGACCAGTTCCCCCAAACCACAGACCAAGGCGAACTAGCTATTTTACATGGTCCGTGGTTTGTGGTTTTTCAGACCAGGACCAGTTCGCCCGAACCGCGGACCGTGTAACTGCACCTTTAGAATAATGTTTCTCAAACTGTGGGGCGCGCAGAACAAATTCTGATGGGTCGCTTATTGAATATATGAAACAAAAATTACGAATTCACATTTATTCCAGATTCATAATTATAATTAGGAGTACCTTAAGACCTTAGATTGGAGTAAAAGAATCTTCATAATATATTCCTAATTTAAGAACGGTGGAATCTATTTTTAAAACCTTGATCAGTCTCGTTATAGATCCATCCCCAAGTTGCTTTTGATCCCTTAACAAGACTAAAATAACAAACCACCCTAATATTCTTTCTAAATTCAACCTACAAAAATCTTATTTCTAAACTTTTAAATAATAAAGACGGATATAGAGATTAAGACTTTCAAAGAATATACAGAGTGTTTTTTTTTAAAAGTGCTTGATTCTTATGAAACTCCTACTAGCCGGCGAGCGATCTAAGAAATATTTCTAGGATTTGTAGGGTGGACCCTGGAGATCCTTCTAGCAAAATTAGATCCTCCTAGCTTATTTAGAAGTTGGTCAAAAAATGATCGTTTTGAACCATATCGCAATTTTCAAAAACTAGCAAAGCACGCAGAACGACTAAGAATTACTCGTAGACTCTCCCAATAGTGATTTTTTTCGTTTTTCTCCATTGCATCTTATAGAAAATGTAAAACATTTCCACCTGTTCCTGAATAAAATGGAGGAAAACGAAAAAAATCAATGTTGGGAGACTCCTCGAGTCATTCTAAGTCATTTTGCGTGCTTAGTTCGCTACGAGATTCTAATTTTGCGAAAATAATCTCCAAGGACTCTCCTATAAATCCTTGAAATATTTTTCAAATCGCTTGGTAACTAACAGGAGTTTCATAAGAATTGACCACTTTAAAAAAAAAACACCCCGTAATTCTTCCTTGTAGTGATATGTGTTAGGTACTATTTTTTTCTCGAATTGAACAAAAATACATGTGTTTTCCTAAATTTCGGTACATCATCCTACTTTAAGCAGGAAATTCCTGGATTTCTTTTAAAAGCTTCTCTACCGGTTTATTTTTTGTTCTACAGTCCAAAATAAACAAGATCCAACAAGTCCTTTATTTGTAGTTTAGGTAAATATAAAAACGAGTTCTCCTATATTTTTGTTACGATTTTAAAATAGTTCCATACTATTTTCGATTTTCTTTATTTTTTCGTCATATTTTTAAGTCCTAGAATCGAGGCATTCTACTAAAGAGTTGATTGTTAATAAAATAAAATCGAGAATATTCATGAAATCAATAAAATTTAGTATGTGAATGTTTATTCATAAAAAATGAAGAAGACGAAGAAGAAAGTTTACTATTTTTAGAGTGTGTGAAAAATTAGCTGGAAGCAGCACTAATGTCGTAGAGATTTTAATGAAAATTGAGTGAAATTCTAGGAGGCATCGGTATACAAACCTAGATATGCTTCAATGGTGTTCGATATTTTCTTGTAATAATAATAGTAATAAATTTATTGTTTTTATTATTTAAAAAAAAGTCGTCATTTATTAAACAGTAATAAAACTTACAGTAGAAGAAATAAATATTGCACACAATACAATCACACAAAATATCGAATAAATAATAAAATAGCACTAATTAAAATGTTGATTTCTGGTCATTGTCCCAAATACTATCCGACATATTGTGTAAATGTGCTTTATAATAATTCTTTTTACGCCCTAATGTCTCATTCATGAAACTCTTCAATGAGCGATGTTTCTGTTGTGATTCTAAAATTGCTGTACGTAGTTTTGTACGTGAAAAACTGCCATTATAATCTAATCGTGTCTTCTGTTTCTGATTCCATTTAAATATCATTAAAATTGTTAAAAATACAAATAGAGATCCACCAATAATAGCTAAACTGGCTAGAATTGCCGATTTTACACCTGATGGTAATATAAGAAAATCATCATTCACTTCAAGATTGTTGATATCGTTGAATTTTCGATCTAATGTATCCGTTTCTTGTAAATTATTTAAATTATCATCGAAATCATTGAATATTGTTGATATCGGTGTTGTTATTGTGTCGTCTTTTTGATGATTATTTTTGTAAAAATCCGCATTAAGATCGGTGTAAAGTTCGCTCCAAATTCGTCCGAGAAATGGCAGATTTTCTTGATTACCGCCCAAGAGGTTCTTGTTTGATTCGATTTTGTACGTTGGGAAATTCGTTATCGTATATAACGGTTTCGGTGTTGTTGTCGTTGTTGTTGTTGATGTTGTTGTCGTGGTTGTTGTTTCAATTTTCACAGGATTCTTCAATTCTTTCTTAACAACACTGGAAAATCGTTGATTTTTCGATCGGCGATTCGTTGGGAAATTGTCAAAATACTCTTGCGTTATATAGCTGATGGATATTTCGCTTTTCGGTTCAGGTTCACGTGTTTCATTATGAAAGATATCGGCTAAATGTAACTGACTGGAGCCACGTTCACGTTGTTGTACTAATTCATCAATTGTCATATTGCGTATTCGTAGGATTTTCGATAAATTTTCACGATCACTTGGATTTTTCAAAATCTCCATGATTTCATCTTTTGCTGTAACTGGCTTCAATTTAGCACCGCTACCATTATCATCAATTTGTGTCGTTGACGATTGTAACGTATTCTCAAACATATTATCAATATCGATCGTCATACGAAACGGTCCATTATCACCGCGTTTCTTTAATTGTTCATTATAACCGAAAATCTCATTAATATCGATTTTGATAGCATTCGGTGGAATTGTCGACGGTCTATTCGTAACTAATTTATTCAATTTAGCACTAGTTACCGGTAGATTCGGTCTAAATTTCGATTTTATCGGAATTTCCGTTGACACTTTCCTTTCGAATTGCGGTATAAAAACACGTCTTTCTGTCGTTTGGTCTGTTACAACTTCAAATTTCGTTACGTCCCGATAAATTTGATTATCTTTCGAATCGTGTAACGATGCCAATCGTTTACGTTGTATATCCGAAACTTCGAAACTCTCCACAGATTCACTGGTTTGTTCGTAATTCCGATTGATCATATTCCGTAAATTCAACGGAATTTTTCGATATTTGGCCGTTGTAAGTTCGTCATTACCATACCGAATTGTTGTTGTTGGAGTTTTTTCAGTTAAGGCCGAAATCGCCGCCCGATTACCCATCAACAATTCCGATAATGTTAAATTCTTCCTTTGTAGAATTTCACTTAAACTACCACCACCGGATTGTTTTAATATCGTTTTCAAATCGACCGTTGTTGTAGTTGTTGTTGCCATTGTTGTAAATTCTTCAAATGTTGCTTTTTGTTTACTTTCAGCCTCTTTTAGAGCCGTGAACGGGTCGCGTATCTTCTGTGAGATTTGTCGATTATCATCATCATCATCATAGATCGGGGCGGATTTTCTTCGTATTTTCTCCATCATTTCGTCGGTACGAATCGGTATTTCATCATCATCATCATCATCATCATCATTATTGATTAAAGTGATCACCGGTGGACGACGTTTACGTTTACGGATTCTTCGACGTAATAGCGGTGGTGCTACTTCATCAGTATGATATTGTGGCATCCAACCGGAAATGTCTGTCGTTTGTGTGAAATAATCCTGAAAATTTGATACGTACAAAAGAAAAAAATTGAATTTGATTAATGAAGGTCAGTTTTGTTGTTGATTGTTGTTGCTTTTATTTTCGTTAATAAGGAAGTAGGTCTAACCCAGATTGAGGCTTGTAAACATATGTATAAACATAAAATTCAAGAAATTGCTAATTTTAAATGAAACCGTACATAATAATCTAATAATAGGAAATCAATATTAAAGTCACAATTGTCAATTTGTAATTTATGGAAATGTAATGAGTTCTACGTAAAATGAGGATGTTATTAGTATTTTAAAAATTCAGGTGAAAGTTACAGAATTTTACTTTTACCAAATCAAACAGAAAGTCAACACTGGAATGACCAATTTGATTTCAGTATTCTAATATTTATAATAATTTAATTAAGACACCTACATTTAAATTTCGACCACTTTCCGCTACCCCGTTGTCAGTCTTTTGTACAATTTCTTGGGCAATTATTAATGAAACCATCAAAGAAAGCACACAATATCGTAGAAACATGTTCACAAAAGTCACCAAAAATCTTCTTTTGTCAAAAATATTTAAAAAGTTTTAATCAATATACGTTTTGTACATGTTCACAGTTGAATATCTAAAAATTATCTGCCATGTGCTTTCGATGTTTTGGTCTGTTTAGAACCTTTCACCGATAGAGAAGAGAGTGGGGCTTCAATATTAATGATGACAGTACATTGCTGCTGTTGATGAGGAGGCATCTCATTAATAATAAAGATGATAATTATAGTAAATTTGCCATTGTCATTCGATCTAGATTAATAATAAATAATCACAGTAATTGAATTTTTCGAAATTGTTGATTTGATGATTTCTATTTCTGTTTGATTCATTATGCAAAACGCATCCGATTTCGTTTACTAGAAAGTATAAAAAAGTGTATTGAAAATTTGCGTGCAATACGAGAAATTCATCAATATTCTCAACATAATCATCATCTTCAAATGCTTTATAATCGGCTCATTCAGTATTTATCGAATGAATTTTAATGATGATGGTTATGTAGAGAATACGATTGTGCTTTCACCTAACAAACTGGAAAATCGACACGATTCGATTAAATATTGAAACAATTAAACAATTACACAAAACAGGAAATTTGTGGAAAACCTTTTTTTTGTTTTTGAAAAATTTATTTTTAACAAAGCCGTGCTCTATTTATTTTACTAGTTCTTTACTGTATTAAGTAATTATATTAAGTAATTCTTCATTTTCTATTCGATTTTGATTGTTTTTCTACATATATTCGACAATTTCGTTCCTAATTAACGCAATACAAACAGCACTTTCTCTATTTGTCTTTATAATCAATTAGCGAAAGATATTTAATTACCATCAAACATCTGACAATCGATTTCTTTTTCTTTTATGATCACGACCAATATAGACGGTGGCATCTATTTTAAAGCCATTGGCGTCTGTTCTTGCTTTAAAACGCCCAAGGACAATTCGTATAGAAATTATCGAAAACATTAAAATTCCAAGATCATAAAATATAGTATAAAATACGAAATAATAGGACTTTTACTATCTTTCTGACCCTGATACATAAACCAACAGTGAAACTATTTGAGAATTCCATTCATAAAATTGATGTTTTACACACCAACATAAGACATTTGGGGGGGAAATACTAAAAATTGACTTTCTTCGACTTTTGCTGTAAAATTTACTTGTAAACAAATCAAATTTTTATGGTTATAGTCAACGGCCAATTTACGTAATTATGGTATCATCAACAACGAAAAAAAAAGGAAAGTTCGTTAACAGGACGAGGAAAAATCGACGAAATAACAGTCATTTCAATAGTCAATTTGTAGTTTTATTTAAAAACAAAAATAACAAGTGAATGTGATTTTAATAAAATGAAATCGATTTCGTAAATTCCAAGCCAGTTCTAGAATTTTCTTCTAATGCTATTAAGAGTTCGGAATTTGTCCCGAAAATTCGCCTCTAAACGGATCAGATCATAAAGCAAAATTCTAGAAAAATACTGTAAATATTTTAATGTTTAAAGCAGTTAACCTACATACGTTTTACGTTTTCGGTAATAATGTTTTTTTCACAATTTTGTAATTTTCTACCAAATAAGTACTCGAATACTCTTCATTTTTGTCGGAATTCAAATAGATATACTCTGTCTCGTCTAAGTAAATCCACTTGACTTGATCTCGGATGAGTCGAGCTGAAGTTGACGGTGTATATGCGGATTTTTCACTTTCGATATGATTCCAAGAATACAGCTTTCTCTTCTTCATTTGCTGCAGATTAGCTGTAGCTCTTTCGAATGTGTGTCAAACGCCCGAAGGATCCGAAAATTACGTTAAACATTCTAAATTTTCAATTTTTCTTTCATTTTTAAATAACGCACCGTACAGATATTCGAAATATATTAATTTTAATTGACCTTTATTCTACTTTCGGGTCATTCAATAAGGAAGTATTAAAATTTGTTATAAAGGCACAATTTTTTGATTCAATGAAAATATCAACTTTTAGTTTCGTAATTTTTATGCTCTTCTGTCGCCTTTTAATTCGAATAGAAAACAATAAAATTGTAGCGATGAAATGAAAGTTGTCTGTCCTAATAACGTGAAAAATAGAGTTTTATGTCAACACCTGTTGTGTTTATTCGTCAATACAAGATCGACAATCTGGCGTTTTAATTAAGTTTTCCATGTGTCATGCAACATTGTCGGACAAGAAAACTAGAGATTAAGTGAAAAGAAAGGGAATAGCGTCTCTTGAAAACTTATCATGCCATCTTTATCGCTACCATTTCGATTCCCTGTGTGTATATAGCAGTTTTAATAGAGTAAGACAAGGGCGAGATTTTACGCGGCCACCCTTGGTTTCCAAACCAATTCTCGTCACATTTTTATATTTAATTCATTTGGCGAAAGTTATTTTTGTATAGAATAGGAAGAAAGCATGGGAATTATCTTTCCGAATTTAGTTTTCAACAATAATTAATGCAGTTTTACACACAAAGCGTGAAAATCTCTGTTAATTGTTCTATTGATTTGGATTTTCGTTTGTTTTCGGTTCCCAGATGGGCAGTTTCTACAGTAATGACTCGTCAAAATACCATACCATTTCAAGATAATTATTATGCTTTAATACCATTATGGGATCTTTGTAATCACAGTAATGGTACTGTAAGTAATTTGATCCATTAAAAAGTCTATTTTTAGAAGATTAAATAATTTTCTTTACAGATAACGACAGCATACAATCCAGAATTGGATCGTAGTGAATGTTTGGCATTTCGTGAATTCAAAAAAGGTGAACAAATATTCATCTTTTACGGTGGCCGTAGTAATGCCGATTTTTTCATACACAACGGGTAAATTTCAATTTCTCTCTAATGTACCGGCCCGTTGCTCTAAAAGTAGACGATATGTATCAAACTCCTGTAGTTGACGAAGCAATTTCAAAGATATTTCATGGTAAAGGCGTCGAGAGATCGTTTTAGGAAAATTAGGACCTCATAGATCATTTGGAAGTTTGTCAAAGAACGCTCGTTTTGGATAAGGATAAGATTATCCTAACATTATTATTTTTTCTTTTTTCTCAATCACATTGTAGAAAAAATGCGAAACATTTTCTTCCTCTATTGAATAAAGTGGGGAAAAACAAAAAAAATCAATGTTGGAAAGGTCCCCAAGTCATTCGTAGTCGTTTAACGTGTGTAACTCGTTTTTGAATTTCGCGAAGGATTTTTGACCAACTTTAAAATGAGCTACGAAGTTCCAACTTTGCCAAAATGATCTCTCGGCACTCTCCTATAAATCCTTGAAATATTTTCCGAATCATTTGCCAACTAATAAGACTTTCATGCGCATTGTCTTCTTTTAGAGTAACAGGGCGGTATATTGACCAAGATTGTATTGATTTTAGTTTTGTTTACGAAGATAATGAACATGACAATTATTGGATACGTTTAGGGATAAGTAAATCTGATCCGCTACATCAGAAACGTTCCGAATTATTGTCGAAAATTTCCATACCTACAGTTCATGATTTCTGTATAAGACGTGGACAGAAACCAGTCGATGGGCAATTATTGGCTTTCTTGAGAATCTTCAATATGAATGAAGGTAAATATTTAATCGACAATTTGATATTTTGCTAAATTATAATTTTAGAACAACTACAACACTGGTTGCGGAGCGATAAAAGCGGCGATTTAGTTTATCAGGAGTGTGCCTTAGATACAACTTTAGAGAAGAAAGCTTGGACTTTCCTACAAACCCGACTCAAGTTGATTTTAGCTTCGTACAGGACAACGTTAGAGGACGATTTGGGGTTAATTGAACAAACGAAACAGCAACCAAATAGGTGTCTTGCTATCAGAATGCGGGCTGCCGAGAAACGAATTATTCAACATACACTCGAATACGTTGAACAATATATTGCACAATAATCGATTATTATTAATTAATTAATTAAGAAGAAATATTTATTTTCCTGTATTTATTTCAATCAAAATAAAGAATTCTGTGTGTTTTAAGCGGAGAATTGTTAAACTTTAGCGCCGCCCCTTATTGTATCGTCAGCCTGTTTGGTGTTTTGCCTCCAGGTGGCGGCGATAAATATTTTCGTAATCTTGAATTATCAGTTTAGCGCCAATTCTATTTGATTGTGCGAAGGTGGTAGAGATAACTAATTTTTTATTAACAATAATGAACAATACAATACACTATAGAAATTTCGAGCAATTCA